>CAMZJQ010000256.1:0-42921 GCA_947310385.1 Nephrotoma appendiculata | reverse complement strand
CCATGTAACTTTTTTTTTATCATTCGTAGAGAAATGTCGCTTTCTAGAAAAGTTCTTAGAATTTAATTTTCTACAAATCTAGATTCTTTCGAATTGGTCCAGCCACCAGGAGATGAGTTTCTATTCTGACTATAATAGTTAAGATTTTAGAATTCTCCGCTTTTATTAACCTCAATATCAAGCTGCATTTAAAATTTCATGTTGATATCATGAATGGAAGTACTATTTTTTTTAGTTTTAAATTTTCATACGACACAATCCATTCGTTAGTTCGATTTAGCGTTATGTACAATTTCGATTAATTTTTCCCATGTAACTTTTTTTTTATCATTCGTAGAGAAATGTCGCATTCTAGAAAAGTTCTTAGAATTTAATTTTCTACAAATCTAGATTCTTTCGAAATTGGTCCAGCCACCAGGAGATGAGTTTCTATTCTGACTATAATAGTTAAGATTTTAGAATTCTCCGCTTTTATTAACCTCAATATCAAGCTGCATTCAAAATTTCATGTTGATATCATGAATGGAAGTACTATTTTTTTTAGTTTTAAATTTTCATACGACACAATCCATTCGTTAGTTCGATTTAGCGTTATGTACAATTTCGATTAATTTTTCCCATGTAACTTTTTTTTTATCATTCGTAGAGAAATGTCGCTTTCTAGAAAAGTTCTTAGAATTTAATTTTCTACAAATCTAGATTCTTTCGAAATTGGTCCAGCCACCAGGAGATGAGTTTCTATTCTGACTATAATAGTTAAGATTTTAGAATTCTCCGCTTTTATTAACCTCAATATCAAGCTGCATTCAAAATTTCATGTTGATATCATGAATGGAAGTACTATTTTTTTTAGTTTTAAATTTTCATACGACACAATCCATTCGTTAGTTCGATTTAGCGTTATGTACAATTTCGATTAATTTTTCCCATGTAACTTTTTTTTTATCATTCGTAGAGAAATGTCGCATTCTAGAAAAGTTCTTAGAATTTAATTTTCTACAAATCTAGATTCTTTCGAAATTGGTCCAGCCACCAGGAGATGAGTTTCTATTCTGACTATAATAGTTAAGATTTTAGAATTCTCCGCTTTTATTAACCTCAATATCAAGCTGCATTCAAAATTTCATGTTGATATCATGAATGGAAGTACTATTTTTTTTAGTTTTAAATTTTCATACGACACAATCCATTCGTTAGTTCGATTTAGCGTTATGTACAATTTCGATTAATTTTTCCCATGTAACTTTTTTTTTATCATTCGTAGAGAAATGTCGCTTTCTAGAAAAGTTCTTAGAATTTAATTTTCTACAAATCTAGATTCTTTCGAAATTGGTCCAGCCACCAGGAGATGAGTTTCTATTCTGACTATAATAGTTAAGATTTTAGAATTCTCCGCTTTTATTAACCTCAATATCAAGCTGCATTCAAAATTTCATGTTGATATCATGAATGGAAGTACTATTTTTTTTAGTTTTAAATTTTCATACGACACAATCCATTCGTTAGTTCGATTTAGCGTTATGTACAATTTCGATTAATTTTTCCCATGTAACTTTTTTTTTATCATTCGTAGAGAAATGTCGCTTTCTAGAAAAGTTCTTAGAATTTAATTTTCTACAAATCTAGATTCTTTCGAAATTGGTCCAGCCACCAGGAGATGAGTTTCTATTCTGACTATAATAGTTAAGATTTTAGAATTCTCCGCTTTTATTAACCTCAATATCAAGCTGCATTCAAAATTTCATGTTGATATCATGAATGGAAGTACTATTTTTTTTAGTTTTAAATTTTCATACGACACAATCCATTCGTTAGTTCGATTTAGCGTTATGTACAATTTCGATTAATTTTTCCCATGTAACTTTTTTTTTATCATTCCTAGAGAAATGTCGCATTCTAGAAAAGTTCTTAGAATTTAATTTTCTACAAATCTAGATTCTTTCGAAATTGGTCCAGCCACCAGGAGATGAGTTTCTATTCTGACTATAATAGTTAAGATTTTAGAATTCTCCGCTTTTATTAACCTCAATATCAAGCTGCATTCAAAATTTCATGTTGATATCATGAATGGAAGTACTATTTTTTTTAGTTTTAAATTTTCATACGACACAATCCATTCGTTAGTTCGACTTAGCGTTATGTACAATTTCGATTAATTTTTCCCATGTAACTTTTTTTTTATCATTCGTAGAGAAATGTCGCTTTCTAGAAAAGTTCTTAGAATTTAATTTTCTACAAATCTAGATTCTTTCGAAATTGGTCCAGCCACCAGGAGATGAGTTTCTATTCTGACTATAATAGTTAAGATTTTAGAATTCTCCGCTTTTATTAACCTCAATATCAAGCTGCATTCAAAATTTCATGTTGATATCATGAATGGAAGTACTATTTTTTTTAGTTTTAAATTTTCATACGACACAATCCATTCGTTAGTTCGATTTAGCGTTATGTACAATTTCGATTAATTTTTCCCATGTAACTTTTTTTTTATCATTCGTAGAGAAATGTCGCTTTCTAGAAAAGTTCTTAGAATTTAATTTTCTACAAATCTAGATTCTTTCGAAATTGGTCCAGCCACCAGGAGATGAGTTTCTATTCTGACTATAATAGTTAAGATTTTAGAATTCTCCGCTTTTATTAACCTCAATATCAAGCTGCATTCAAAATTTCATGTTGATATCATGAATGGAAGTACTATTTTTTTTAGTTTTAAATTTTCATACGACACAATCCATTCGTTAGTTCGATTTAGCGTTATGTACAATTTCGATTAATTTTTCCCATGTAACTTTTTTTTTATCATTCGTAGAGAAATGTCGCTTTCTAGAAAAGTTCTTAGAATTTAATTTTCTACAAATCTAGATTCTTTCGAAATTGGTCCAGCCACCAGGAGATGAGTTTCTATTCTGACTATAATAGTTAAGATTTTAGAATTCTCCGCTTTTATTAACCTCAATATCAAGCTGCATTCAAAATTTCATGTTGATATCATGAATGGAAGTACTATTTTTTTTAGTTTTAAATTTGCATACGACACAATCCATTCGTTAGTTCGATTTAGCGTTATGTACAATTTCGATTAATTTTTCCCATGTAACTTTTTTTTTATCATTCGTAGAGAAATGTCGCATTCTAGAAAAGTTCTTAGAATTTAATTTTCTACAAATCTAGATTCTTTCGAAATTGGTCCAGCCACCAGGAGATGAGTTTCTATTCCGACTATAATAGTTAAGATTTTAGAATTCTCCGCTTTTATTAACCTCAATATCAAGCTGCATTCAAAATTTCATGTTGATATCATGAATGGAAGTACTATTTTTTTTAGTTTTAAATTTTCATACGACACAATCCATTCGTTAGTTCGATTTAGCGTTATGTACAATTTCGATTAATTTTTCCCATGTAACTTTTTTTTTATCATTCGTAGAGAAATGTCGCATTCTAGAAAGGTTCTTAGAATTTAATTTTCTACAAATCTAGATTCTTTCGAAATTGGTCCAGCCACCAGGAGATGAGTTTCTATTCCGACTATAATAGTTAAGATTTTAGAATTCTCCGCTTTTATTAACCTCAATATCAAGCTGCATTCAAAATTTCATGTTGATATCATGAATGGAAGTACTATTTTTTTTAGTTTTAAATTTTCATACGACACAATCCATTCGTTAGTTCGATTTAGCGTTATGTACAATTTCGATTAATTTTTCCCATGTAACTTTTTTTTTATCATTCGTAGAGAAATGTCGCTTTCTAGAAAAGTTCTTAGAATTTAATTTTCTACAAATCTAGATTCTTTCGAAATTGGTCCAGCCACCAGGAGATGAGTTTCTATTCTGACTATAATAGTTAAGATTTTAGAATTCTCCGCTTTTATTAACCTCAATATCAAGCTGCATTCAAAATTTCATGTTGATATCATGAATGGAAGTACTATTTTTTTTAGTTTTAAATTTTCATACGACACAATCCATTCGTTAGTTCGATTTAGCGTTATGTACAATTTCGATTAATTTTTCCCATGTAACTTTTTTTTTATCATTCGTAGAGAAATGTCGCTTTCTAGAAAAGTTCTTAGAATTTAATTTTCTACAAATCTAGATTCTTTCGAAATTGGTCCAGCCACCAGGAGATGAGTTTCTATTCTGACTATAATAGTTAAGATTTTAGAATTCTCCGCTTTTATTAACCTCAATATCAAGCTGCATTCAAAATTTCATGTTGATATCATGAATGGAAGTACTATTTTTTTTAGTTTTAAATTTTCATACGACACAATCCATTCGTTAGTTCGATTTAGCGTTATGTACAATTTCGATTAATTTTTCCCATGTAACTTTTTTTTTATCATTCGTAGAGAAATGTCGCATTCTAGAAAAGTTCTTAGAATTTAATTTTCTACAAATCTAGATTCTTTCGAAATTGGTCCAGCCACCAGGAGATGAGTTTCTATTCTGACTATAATAGTTAAGATTTTAGAATTCTCCGCTTTTATTAACCTCAATATCAAGCTGCATTCAAAATTTCATGTTGATATCATGAATGGAAGTACTATTTTTTTTAGTTTTAAATTTTCATACGACACAATCCATTCGTTAGTTCGATTTAGCGTTATGTACAATTTCGATTAATTTTTCCCATGTAACTTTTTTTTTATCATTCGTAGAGAAATGTCGCTTTCTAGAAAAGTTCTTAGAATTTAATTTTCTACAAATCTAGATTCTTTCGAAATTGGTCCAGCCACCAGGAGATGAGTTTCTATTCTGACTATAATAGTTAAGATTTTAGAATTCTCCGCTTTTATTAACCTCAATATCAAGCTGCATTCAAAATTTCATGTTGATATCATGAATGGAAGTACTATTTTTTTTAGTTTTAAATTTTCATACGACACAATCCATTCGTTAGTTCGATTTAGCGTTATGTACAATTTCGATTAATTTTTCCCATGTAACTTTTTTTTTATCATTCGTAGAGAAATGTCGCATTCTAAAAAAGTTCTTAGAATTTAATTTTCTACAAATCTAGATTCTTTCGAAATTGGTCCAGCCACCAGGAGATGAGTTTCTATTCCGACTATAATAGTTAAGATTTTAGAATTCTCCGCTTTTATTAACCTCAATATCAAGCTGCATTCAAAATTTCATGTTGATATCATGAATGGAAGTACTATTTTTTTTAGTTTTAAATTTTCATACGACACAATCCATTCGTTAGTTCGATTTAGCGTTATGTACAATTTCGATTAATTTTTCCCATGTAACTTTTTTTTTATCATTCGTAGAGAAATGTCGCTTTCTAGAAAAGTTCTTAGAATTTAATTTTCTACAAATCTAGATTCTTTCGAAATTGGTCCAGCCACCAGGAGATGAGTTTCTATTCTGACTATAATAGTTAAGATTTTAGAATTCTCCGCTTTTATTAACCTCAATATCAAGCTGCATTCAAAATTTCATGTTGATATCATGAATGGAAGTACTATTTTTTTTAGTTTTAAATTTTCATACGACACAATCCATTCGTTAGTTCGATTTAGCGTTATGTACAATTTCGATTAATTTTTCCCATGTAACTTTTTTTTTATCATTCGTAGAGAAATGTCGCTTTCTAGAAAAGTTCTTAAAATTTAATTTTCTACAAATCTAGATTCTTTCGAAATTGGTCCAGCCACCAGGAGATGAGTTTCTATTCTGACTATAATAGTTAAGATTTTAGAATTCTCCGCTTTTATTAACCTCAATATCAAGCTGCATTCAAAATTTCATGTTGATATCATGAATGGAAGTACTATTTTTTTTAGTTTTAAATTTTCATACGACACAATCCATTCGTTAGTTCGATTTAGCGTTATGTACAATTTCGATTAATTTTTCCCATGTAACTTTTTTTTTATCATTCGTAGAGAAATGTCGCATTCTAGAAAAGTTCTTAGAATTTAATTTTCTACAAATCTAGATTCTTTCGAAATTGGTCCAGCCACCAGGAGATGAGTTTCTATTCCGACTATAATAGTTAAGATTTTAGAATTCTCCGCTTTTATTAACCTCAATATCAAGCTGCATTCAAAATTTCATGTTGATATCATGAATGGAAGTACTATTTTTTTTAGTTTTAAATTTTCATACGACACAATCCATTCGTTAGTTCGATTTAGCGTTATGTACAATTTCGATTAATTTTTCCCATGTAACTTTTTTTTTATCATTCGTAGAGAAATGTCGCTTTCTAGAAAAGTTCTTAGAATTTAATTTTCTACAAATCTAGATTCTTTCGAAATTGGTCCAGCCACCAGGAGATGAGTTTCTATTCTGACTATAATAGTTAAGATTTTAGAATTCTCCGCTTTTATTAACCTCAATATCAAGCTGCATTCAAAATTTCATGTTGATATCATGAATGGAAGTACTATTTTTTTTAGTTTTAAATTTTCATACGACACAATCCATTCGTTAGTTCGATTTAGCGTTATGTACAATTTCGATTAATTTTTCCCATGTAACTTTTTTTTTATCATTCGTAGAGAAATGTCGCTTTCTAGAAAAGTTCTTAGAATTTAATTTTCTACAAATCTAGATTCTTTCGAAATTGGTCCAGCCACCAGGAGATGAGTTTCTATTCTGACTATAATAGTTAAGATTTTAGAATTCTCCGCTTTTATTAACCTCAATATCAAGCTGCATTCAAAATTTCATGTTGATATCATGAATGGAAGTACTATTTTTTTTAGTTTTAAATTTTCATACGACACAATCCATTCGTTAGTTCGATTTAGCGTTATGTACAATTTCGATTAATTTTTCCCATGTAACTTTTTTTTTATCATTCGTAGAGAAATGTCGCTTTCTAGAAAAGTTCTTAGAATTTAATTTTCTACAAATCTAGATTCTTTCGAAATTGGTCCAGCCACCAGGAGATGAGTTTCTATTCTGACTATAATAGTTAAGATTTTAGAATTCTCCGCTTTTATTAACCTCAATATCAAGCTGCATTCAAAATTTCATGTTGATATCATGAATGGAAGTACTATTTTTTTTAGTTTTAAATTTTCATACGACACAATCCATTCGTTAGTTCGATTTAGCGTTATGTACAATTTCGATTAATTTTTCCCATGTAACTTTTTTTTTATCATTCGTAGAGAAATGTCGCATTCTAGAAAAGTTCTTAGAATTTAATTTTCTACAAATCTAGATTCTTTCGAAATTGGCCCAGCCACCAGGAGATGAGTTTCTATTCTGACTATAATAGTTAAGATTTTAGAATTCTCCGCTTTTATTAACCTCAATATCAAGCTGCATTCAAAATTTCATGTTGATATCATGAATGGAAGTACTATTTTTTTTAGTTTTAAATTTTCATACGACACAATCCATTCGTTAGTTCGATTTAGCGTTATGTACAATTTCGATTAATTTTTCCCATGTAACTTTTTTTTTATCATTCGTAGAGAAATGTCGCTTTCTAGAAAAGTTCTTAGAATTTAATTTTCTACAAATCTAGATTCTTTCGAAATTGGTCCAGCCACCAGGAGATGAGTTTCTATTCTGACTATAATAGTTAAGATTTTAGAATTCTCCGCTTTTATTAACCTCAATATCAAGCTGCATTCAAAATTTCATGTTGATATCATGAATGGAAGTACTATTTTTTTTAGTTTTAAATTTTCATACGACACAATCCATTCGTTAGTTCGATTTAGCGTTATGTACAATTTCGATTAATTTTTCCCATGTAACTTTTTTTTTATCATTCGTAGAGAAATGTCGCATTCTAGAAAAGTTCTTAGAATTTAATTTTCTACAAATCTAGATTCTTTCGAAATTGGTCCAGCCACCAGGAGATGAGTTTCTATTCTGACTATAATAGTTAAGATTTTAGAATTCTCCGCTTTTATTAACCTCAATATCAAGCTGCATTCAAAATTTCATGTTGATATCATGAATGGAAGTACTATTTTTTTTAGTTTTAAATTTTCATACGACACAATCCATTCGTTAGTTCGATCTAGCGTTATGTACAATTTCGATTAATTTTTCCCATGTAACTTTTTTTTTATCATTCGTAGAGAAATGTCGCTTTCTAGAAAAGTTCTTAGAATTTAATTTTCTACAAATCTAGATTCTTTCGAAATTGGTCCAGCCACCAGGAGATGAGTTTCTATTCTGACTATAATAGTTAAGATTTTAGAATTCTCCGCTTTTATTAACCTCAATATCAAGCTGCATTCAAAATTTCATGTTGATATCATGAATGGAAGTACTATTTTTTTTAGTTTTAAATTTTCATACGACACAATCCATTCGTTAGTTCGATTTAGCGTTATGTACAATTTCGATTAATTTTTCCCATGTAACTTTTTTTTTATCATTCGTAGAGAAATGTCGCTTTCTAGAAAAGTTCTTAGAATTTAATTTTCTACAAATCTAGATTCTTTCGAAATTGGTCCAGCCACCAGGAGATGAGTTTCTATTCTGACTATAATAGTTAAGATTTTAGAATTCTCCGCTTTTATTAACCTCAATATCAAGCTGCATTCAAAATTTCATGTTGATATCATGAATGGAAGTACTATTTTTTTTAGTTTTAAATTTTCATACGACACAATCCATTCGTTAGTTCGATTAAGCGTTATGTACAATTTCGATTAATTTTTCCCATGTAACTTTTTTTTTATCATTCCTAGAGAAATGTCGCATTCTAGAAAAGTTCTTAGAATTTAATTTTCTACAAATCTAGATTCTTTCGAAATTGGTCCAGCCACCAGGAGATGAGTTTCTATTCTGACTATAATAGTTAAGATTTTAGAATTCTCCGCTTTTATTAACCTCAATATCAAGCTGCATTCAAAATTTCATGTTGGTATCATGAATGGAAGTACTATTTTTTTTAGTTTTAAATTTTCATACGACACAATCCATTCGTTAGTTCGATTTAGCGTTATGTACAATTTCGATTAATTTTTCCCATGTAACTTTTTTTTTATCATTCGTAGAGAAATGTCGCTTTCTAGAAAAGTTCTTAGAATTTAATTTTCTACAAATCTAGATTCTTTCGAAATTGGTCCAGCCACCAGGAGATGAGTTTCTATTCTGACTATAATAGTTAAGATTTTAGAATTCTCCGCTTTTATTAACCTCAATATCAAGCTGCATTCAAAATTTCATGTTGATATCATGAATGGAAGTACTATTTTTTTTAGTTTTAAATTTTCATACGACACAATCCATTCGTTAGTTCGATTTAGCGTTATGTACAATTTCGATTAATTTTTCCCATGTAACTTTTTTTTTATCATTCGTAGAGAAATGTCGCTTTCTAGAAAAGTTCTTATAATTTAATTTTCTACAAATCTAGATTCTTTCGAAATTGGTCCAGCCACCAGGAGATGAGTTTCTATTCTGACTATAATAGTTAAGATTTTAGAATTCTCCGCTTTTATTAACCTCAATATCAAGCTGCATTCAAAATTTCATGTTGATATCATGAATGGAAGTACTATTTTTTTTAGTTTTAAATTTTCATACGACACAATCCATTCGTTAGTTCGATTTAGCGTTATGTACAATTTCGATTAATTTTTCCCATGTAACTTTTTTTTTATCATTCGTAGAGAAATGTCGCTTTCTAGAAAAGTTCTTAGAATTTAATTTTCTACAAATCTAGATTCTTTCGAAATTGGTCCAGCCACCAGGAGATGAGTTTCTATTCTGACTATAATAGTTAAGATTTTAGAATTCTCCGCTTTTATTAACCTCAATATCAAGCTGCATTCAAAATTTCATGTTGATATCATGAATGGAAGTACTATTTTTTTTAGTTTTAAATTTTCATACGACACAATCCATTCGTTAGTTCGATTTAGCGTTATGTACAATTTCGATTAATTTTTCCCATGTAACTTTTTTTTTATCATTCGTAGAGAAATGTCGCATTCTAGAAAAGTTCTTAGAATTTAATTTTCTACAAATCTAGATTCTTTCGAAATTGGTCCAGCCACCAGGAGATGAGTTTCTATTCCGACTATAATAGTTAAGATTTTAGAATTCTCCGCTTTTATTAACCTCAATATCAAGCTGCATTCAAAATTTCATGTTGATATCATGAATGGAAGTACTATTTTTTTTAGTTTTAAATTTTCATACGACACAATCCATTCGTTAGTTCGATTTAGCGTTATGTACAATTTCGATTAATTTTTCCCATGTAACTTTTTTTTTATCATTCGTAGAGAAATGTCGCATTCTAGAAAGGTTCTTAGAATTTAATTTTCTACAAATCTAGATTCTTTCGAAATTGGTCCAGCCACCAGGAGATGAGTTTCTATTCCGACTATAATAGTTAAGATTTTAGAATTCTCCGCTTTTATTAACCTCAATATCAAGCTGCATTCAAAATTTCATGTTGATATCATGAATGGAAGTACTATTTTTTTTAGTTTTAAATTTTCATACGACACAATCCATTCGTTAGTTCGATTTAGCGTTATGTACAATTTCGATTAATTTTTCCCATGTAACTTTTTTTTTATCATTCGTAGAGAAATGTCGCTTTCTAGAAAAGTTCTTAGAATTTAATTTTCTACAAATCTAGATTCTTTCGAAATTGGTCCAGCCACCAGGAGATGAGTTTCTATTCTGACTATAATAGTTAAGATTTTAGAATTCTCCGCTTTTATTAACCTCAATATCAAGCTGCATTCAAAATTTCATGTTGATATCATGAATGGAAGTACTATTTTTTTTAGTTTTAAATTTTCATACGACACAATCCATTCGTTAGTTCGATTTAGCGTTATGTACAATTTCGATTAATTTTTCCCATGTAACTTTTTTTTTATCATTCGTAGAGAAATGTCGCTTTCTAGAAAAGTTCTTAGAATTTAATTTTCTACAAATCTAGATTCTTTCGAAATTGGTCCAGCCACCAGGAGATGAGTTTCTATTCTGACTATAATAGTTAAGATTTTAGAATTCTCCGCTTTTATTAACCTCAATATCAAGCTGCATTCAAAATTTCATGTTGATATCATGAATGGAAGTACTATTTTTTTTAGTTTTAAATTTTCATACGACACAATCCATTCGTTAGTTCGATTTAGCGTTATGTACAATTTCGATTAATTTTTCCTATGTAACTTTTTTTTTATCATTCGTAGAGAAATGTCGCATTCTAGAAAAGTTCTTAGAATTTAATTTTCTACAAATCTAGATTCTTTCGAAATTGGTCCAGCCACCAGGAGATGAGTTTCTATTCTGACTATAATAGTTAAGATTTTAGAATTCTCCGCTTTTATTAACCTCAATATCAAGCTGCATTCAAAATTTCATGTTGATATCATGAATGGAAGTACTATTTTTTTTAGTTTTAAATTTTCATACGACACAATCCATTCGTTAGTTCGATTTAGCGTTATGTACAATTTCGATTAATTTTTCCTATGTAACTTTTTTTTTATCATTCGTAGAGAAATGTCGCATTCTAAAAAAGTTCTTAGAATTTAATTTTCTACAAATCTATATAATATAATAAATAATATTTAATTTTCTACAAATCTAGATTCTTTCGAAATTGGTCCAGCCACCAGGAGATGAGTTTCTATTCTGACTATAATAGTTAAGATTTTAGAATTCTCCGCTTTTATTAACCTCAATATCAAGCTGCATTCAAAATTTCATGTTGATATCATGAATGGAAGTACTAATTTTTTTAGTTTTAAATTTTCATACGACACAATCCATTCGTTAGTTCGATTTAGCGTTATGTACAATTTCGATTAATTTTTCCCATGTAACTTTTTTTTTATCATTCGTAGAGAAATGTCGCTTTCTAGAAAAGTTCTTAGAATTTAATTTTCTACAAATCTAGATTCTTTCGAAATTGGTCCAGCCACCAGGAGATGAGTTTCTATTCTGACTATAATAGTTAAGATTTTAGAATTCTCCGCTTTTATTAACCTCAATATCAAGCTGCATTCAAAATTTCATGTTGATATCATGAATGGAAGTACTATTTTTTTTAGTTTTAAATTTTCATACGACACAATCCATTCGTTAGTTCGATTTAGCGTTATGTACAATTTCGATTAATTTTTCCTATGTAACTTTTTTTTTATCATTCGTAGAGAAATGTCGCATTCTAGAAAAGTTCTTAGAATTTAATTTTCTACAAATCTAGATTCTTTCGAAATTGGTCCAGCCACCAGGAGATGAGTTTCTATTCTGACTATAATAGTTAAGATTTTAGAATTCTCCGCTTTTATTAACCTCAATATCAAGCTGCATTCAAAATTTCATGTTGATATCATGAATGGAAGTACTATTTTTTTTAGTTTTAAATTTTCATACGACACAATCCATTCGTTAGTTCGATTTAGCGTTATGTACAATTTCGATTAATTTTTCCTATGTAACTTTTTTTTTATCATTCGTAGAGAAATGTCGCATTCTAGAAAAGTTCTTAGAATTTAATTTTCTACAAATCTAGATTCTTTCGAAATTGGTCCAGCCACCAGGAGATGAGTTTCTATTCCGACTATAATAGTTAAGATTTTAGAATTCTCCGCTTTTATTAACCTCAATATCAAGCTGCATTCAAAATTTCATGTTGATATCATGAATGGAAGTACTATTTTTTTTAGTTTTAAATTTTCATACGACACAATCCATTCGTTAGTTCGATTTAGCGTTATGTACAATTTCGATTAATTTTTCCCATGTAACTTTTTTTTTATCATTCGTAGAGAAATGTCGCATTCTAGAAAAGTTCTTAGAATTTAATTTTCTACAAATCTAGATTCTTTCGAAATTGGTCCAGCCACCAGGAGATGAGTTTCTATTCTGACTATAATAGTTAAGATTTTAGAATTCTCCGCTTTTATTAACCTCAATATCAAGCTGCATTCAAAATTTCATGTTGATATCATGAATGGAAGTACTATTTTTTTTAGTTTTAAATTTTCATACGACACAATCCATTCGTTAGTTCGATTTAGCGTTATGTACAATTTCGATTAATTTTTCCCATGTAACTTTTTTTTTATCATTCGTAGAGAAATGTCGCATTCTAGAAAAGTTCTTAGAATTTAATTTTCTACAAATCTAGATTCTTTCGAAATTGGTCCAGCCACCAGGAGATGAGTTTCTATTCTGACTATAATAGTTAAGATTTTAGAATTCTCCGCTTTTATTAACCTCAATATCAAGCTGCATTCAAAATTTCATGTTGATATCATGAATGGAAGTACTATTTTTTTAGTTTTAAATTTTCATACGACACAATCCATTCGTTAGTTCGATTTAGCGTTATGTACAATTTCGATTAATTTTTCCCATGTAACTTTTTTTTTATCATTCGTAGAGAAATGTCGCTTTCTAGAAAAGTTCTTAGAATTTAATTTTCTACAAATCTAGATTCTTTCGAAATTGGTCCAGCCACCAGGAGATGAGTTTCTATTCTGACTATAATAGTTAAGATTTTAGAATTCTCCGCTTTTATTAACCTCAATATCAAGCTGCATTCAAAATTTCATGTTGATATCATGAATGGAAGTACTAATTTTTTTAGTTTTAAATTTTCATACGACACAATCCATTCGTTAGTTCGATTTAGCGTTATGTACAATTTCGATTAATTTTTCCCATGTAACTTTTTTTTCATCATTCGTAGAGAAATGTCGCATTCTAGAAAAGTTCTTAGAATTTAATTTTCTACAAATCTAGATTCTTTCGAAATTGGTCCAGCCACCAGGAGATGAGTTTCTATTCTGACTATAATAGTTAAGATTTTAGAATTCTCCGCTTTTATTAACCTCAATATCAAGCTGCATTCAAAATTTCATGTTGATATCATGAATGGAAGTACTATTTTTTTTAGTTTTAAATTTTCATACGACACAATCCATTCGTTAGTTCGATTTAGCGTTATGTACAATTTCGATTAATTTTTCCCATGTAACTTTTTTTTTATCATTCGTAGAGAAATGTCGCATTCTAGAAAAGTTCTTAGAATTTAATTTTCTACAAATCTAGATTCTTTCGAAATTGGTCCAGCCACCAGGAGATGAGTTTCTATTCTGACTATAATAGTTAAGATTTTAGAATTCTCCGCTTTTATTAACCTCAATATCAAGCTGCATTCAAAATTTCATGTTGATATCATGAATGGAAGTACTATTTTTTTTAGTTTTAAATTTTCATACGACACAATCCATTCGTTAGTTCGATTTAGCGTTATGTACAATTTCGATTAATTTTTCCCATGTAACTTTTTTTTTATCATTCGTAGAGAAATGTCGCTTTCTAGAAAAGTTCTTAGAATTTAATTTTCTACAAATCTAGATTCTTTCGAAATTGGTCCAGCCACCAGGAGATGAGTTTCTATTCTGACTATAATAGTTAAGATTTTAGAATTCTCCGCTTTTATTAACCTCAATATCAAGCTGCATTCAAAATTTCATGTTGATATCATGAATGGAAGTACTATTTTTTTTAGTTTTAAATTTTCATACGACACAATCCATTCGTTAGTTCGATTTAGCGTTATGTACAATTTCGATTAATTTTTCCCATGTAACTTTTTTTTTATCATTCGTAGAGAAATGTCGCATTCTAGAAAAGTTCTTAGAATTTAATTTTCTACAAATCTAGATTCTTTCGAAATTGGTCCAGCCACCAGGAGATGAGTTTCTATTCTGACTATAATAGTTAAGATTTTAGAATTCTCCGCTTTTATTAACCTCAATATCAAGCTGCATTCAAAATTTCATGTTGATATCATGAATGGAAGTACTATTTTTTTTAGTTTTAAATTTTCATACGACACAATCCATTCGTTAGTTCGATTTAGCGTTATGTACAATTTCGATTAATTTTTCCCATGTAACTTTTTTTTTATCATTCGTAGAGAAATGTCGCATTCTAAAAAAGTTCTTAGAATTTAATTTTCTACAAATCTAGATTCTTTCGAAATTGGTCTAGCCACCAGGAGATGAGTTTCTATTCCGACTATAATAGTTAAGATTTTAGAATTCTCCGCTTTTATTAACCTCAATATCAAGCTGCATTCAAAATTTCATGTTGATATCATGAATGGAAGTACTATTTTTTTTAGTTTTAAATTTTCATACGACACAATCCATTCGTTAGTTCGATTTAGCGTTATGTACAATTTCGATTAATTTTTCCCATGTAACTTTTTTTTTATCATTCGTAGAGAAATGTCGCATTCTAGAAAAGTTCTTAGAATTTAATTTTCTACAAATCTAGATTCTTTCGAAATTGGTCCAGCCACCAGGAGATGAGTTTCTATTCCGACTATAATAGTTAAGATTTTAGAATTCTCCGCTTTTATTAACCTCAATATCAAGCTGCATTCAAAATTTCATGTTGATATCATGAATGGAAGTACTAATTTTTTTAGTTTTAAATTTTCATACGACACAATCCATTCGTTAGTTCGATTTAGCGTTATGTACAATTTCGATTAATTTTTCCCATGTAACTTTTTTTTTATCATTCGTAGAGAAATGTCGCATTCTAGAAAAGTTCTTAGAATTTAATTTTCTACAAATCTAGATTCTTTCGAAATTGGTCCAGCCACCAGGAGATGAGTTTCTATTCCGACTATAATAGTTAAGATTTTAGAATTCTCCGCTTTTATTAACCTCAATATCAAGCTGCATTCAAAATTTCATGTTGATATCATGAATGGAAGTACTAATTTTTTTAGTTTTAAATTTTCATACGACACAATCCATTCGTTAGTTCGATTTAGCGTTATGTACAATTTCGATTAATTTTTCCCATGTAACTTTTTTTTTATCATTCGTAGAGAAATGTCGCATTCTAGAAAAGTTCTTAGAATTTAATTTTCTACAAATCTAGATTCTTTCGAAATTGGTCCAGCCACCAGGAGATGAGTTTCTATTCTGACTATAATAGTTAAGATTTTAGAATTCTCCGCTTTTATTAACCTCAATATCAAGCTGCATTCAAAATTTCATGTTGATATCATGAATGGAAGTACTATTTTTTTTAGTTTTAAATTTTCATACGACACAATCCATTCGTTAGTTCGATTTAGCGTTATGTACAATTTCGATTAATTTTTCCCATGTAACTTTTTTTTTATCATTCGTAGAGAAATGTCGCTTTCTAGAAAAGTTCTTAGAATTTAATTTTCTACAAATCTAGATTCTTTCGAAATTGGTCCAGCCACCAGGAGATGAGTTTCTATTCTGACTATAATAGTTAAGATTTTAGAATTCTCCGCTTTTATTAACCTCAATATCAAGCTGCATTCAAAATTTCATGTTGATATCATGAATGGAAGTACTATTTTTTTTAGTTTTAAATTTTCATACGACACAATCCATTCGTTAGTTCGATTTAGCGTTATGTACAATTTCGATTAATTTTTCCCATGTAACTTTTTTTTTATCATTCGTAGAGAAATGTCGCATTCTAGAAAAGTTCTTAGAATTTAATTTTCTACAAATCTAGATTCTTTCGAAATTGGTCCAGCCACCAGGAGATGAGTTTCTATTCCGACTATAATAGTTAAGATTTTAGAATTCTCCGCTTTTATTAACCTCAATATCAAGCTGCATTCAAAATTTCATGTTGATATCATGAATGGAAGTACTATTTTTTTTAGTTTTAAATTTTCATACGACACAATCCATTCGTTAGTTCGATTTAGCGTTATGTACAATTTCGATTAATTTTTCCCATGTAACTTTTTTTTTATCATTCGTAGAGAAATGTCGCTTTCTAGAAAAGTTCTTAGAATTTAATTTTCTACAAATCTAGATTCTTTCGAAATTGGTCCAGCCACCAGGAGATGAGTTTCTATTCTGACTATAATAGTTAAGATTTTAGAATTCTCCGCTTTTATTAACCTCAATATCAAGCTGCATTCAAAATTTCATGTTGATATCATGAATGGAAGTACTATTTTTTTTAGTTTTAAATTTTCATACGACACAATCCATTCGTTAGTTCGATTTAGCGTTATGTACAATTTCGATTAATTTTTCCCATGTAACTTTTTTTTTATCATTCGTAGAGAAATGTCGCATTCTAGAAAAGTTCTTAGAATTTAATTTTCTACAAATCTAGATTCTTTCGAAATTGGTCCAGCCACCAGGAGATGAGTTTCTATTCTGACTATAATAGTTAAGATTTTAGAATTCTCCGCTTTTATTAACCTCAATATCAAGCTGCATTCAAAATTTCATGTTGATATCATGAATGGAAGTACTATTTTTTTTAGTTTTAAATTTTCATACGACACAATCCATTCGTTAGTTCGATTTAGCGTTATGTACAATTTCGATTAATTTTTCCCATGTAACTTTTTTTTTATCATTCGTAGAGAAATGTCGTATTCTAGAAAAGTTCTTAGAATTTAATTTTCTACAAATCTAGATTCTTTCGAAATTGGTCCAGCCACCAGGAGATGAGTTTCTATTCCGACTATAATAGTTAAGATTTTAGAATTCTCCGCTTTTATTAATCTCAATATCAAGCTGCATTCAAAATTTCATGTTGATATCATGAATGGAAGTACTATTTTTTTTAGTTTTAAATTTTCATACGACACAATCCATTCGTTAGTTCGATTTAGCGTTATGTACAATTTCGATTAATTTTTCCCATGTAACTTTTTTTTTATCATTCGTAGAGAAATGTCGCATTCTAGAAAAGTTCTTAGAATTTAATTTTCTACAAATCTAGATTCTTTCGAAATTGGTCCAGCCACCAGGAGATGAGTTTCTATTCCGACTATAATAGTTAAGATTTTAGAATTCTCCGCTTTTATTAACCTCAATATCAAGCTGCATTCAAAATTTCATGTTGATATCATGAATGGAAGTACTATTTTTTTTAGTTTTAAATTTTCATACGACACAATCCATTCGTTAGTTCGATTTAGCGTTATGTACAATTTCGATTAATTTTTCCCATGTAACTTTTTTTTTATCATTCGTAGAGAAATGTCGCTTTCTAGAAAAGTTCTTAGAATTTAATTTTCTACAAATCTAGATTCTTTCGAAATTGGTCCAGCCACCAGGAGATGAGTTTCTATTCTGACTATAATAGTTAAGATTTTAGAATTCTCCGCTTTTATTAACCTCAATATCAAGCTGCATTCAAAATTTCATGTTGATATCATGAATGGAAGTACTATTTTTTTTAGTTTTAAATTTTCATACGACACAATCCATTCGTTAGTTCGATTTAGCGTTATGTACAATTTCGATTAATTTTTCCCATGTAACTTTTTTTTTATCATTCGTAGAGAAATGTCGCTTTCTAGAAAAGTTCTTAGAATTTAATTTTCTACAAATCTAGATTCTTTCGAAATTGGTCCAGCCACCAGGAGATGAGTTTCTATTCTGACTATAATAGTTAAGATTTTAGAATTCTCCGCTTTTATTAACCTCAATATCAAGCTGCATTCAAAATTTCATGTTGATATCATGAATGGAAGTACTATTTTTTTTAGTTTTAAATTTTCATACGACACAATCCATTCGTTAGTTCGATTTAGCGTTATGTACAATTTCGATTAATTTTTCCCATGTAACTTTTTTTTTATCATTCGTAGAGAAATGTCGCATTCTAGAAAAGTTCTTAGAATTTAATTTTCTACAAATCTAGATTCTTTCGAAATTGGTCCAGCCACCAGGAGATGAGTTTCTATTCTGACTATAATAGTTAAGATTTTAGAATTCTCCGCTTTTATTAACCTCAATATCAAGCTGCATTCAAAATTTCATGTTGATATCATGAATGGAAGTACTATTTTTTTTAGTTTTAAATTTTCATACGACACAATCCATTCGTTAGTTCGATTTAGCGTTATGTACAATTTCGATTAATTTTTCCCATGTAACTTTTTTTTTATCATTCGTAGAGAAATGTCGCTTTCTAGAAAAGTTCTTAGAATTTAATTTTCTACAAATCTAGATTCTTTCGAAATTGGTCCAGCCACCAGGAGATGAGTTTCTATTCTGACTATAATAGTTAAGATTTTAGAATTCTCCGCTTTTATTAACCTCAATATCAAGCTGCATTCAAAATTTCATGTTGATATCATGAATGGAAGTACTATTTTTTTTAGTTTTAAATTTTCATACGACACAATCCATTCGTTAGTTCGATTTAGCGTTATGTACAATTTCGATTAATTTTTCCCATGTAACTTTTTTTTTATCATTCGTAGAGAAATGTCGCATTCTAGAAAAGTTCTTAGAATTTAATTTTCTACAAATCTAGATTCTTTCGAAATTGGTCCAGCCACCAGGAGATGAGTTTCTATTCCGACTATAATAGTTAAGATTTTAGAATTCTCCGCTTTTATTAACCTCAATATCAAGCTGCATTCAAAATTTCATGTTGATATCATGAATGGAAGTACTATTTTTTTTAGTTTTAAATTTTCATACGACACAATCCATTCGTTAGTTCGATTTAGCGTTATGTACAATTTCGATTAATTTTTCCCATGTAACTTTTTTTTTATCATTCGTAGAGAAATGTCGCTTTCTAGAAAAGTTCTTAGAATTTAATTTTCTACAAATCTAGATTCTTTCGAAATTGGTCCAGCCACCAGGAGATGAGTTTCTATTCTGACTATAATAGTTAAGATTTTAGAATTCTCCGCTTTTATTAACCTCAATATCAAGCTGCATTCAAAATTTCATGTTGATATCATGAATGGAAGTACTATTTTTTTTAGTTTTAAATTTTCATACGACACAATCCATTCGTTAGTTCGATTTAGCGTTATGTACAATTTCGATTAATTTTTCCCATGTAACTTTTTTTTTATCATTCGTAGAGAAATGTCGCTTTCTAGAAAAGTTCTTAGAATTTAATTTTCTACAAATCTAGATTCTTTCGAAATTGGTCCAGCCACCAGGAGATGAGTTTCTATTCTGACTATAATAGTTAAGATTTTAGAATTCTCCGCTTTTATTAACCTCAATATCAAGCTGCATTCAAAATTTCATGTTGATATCATGAATGGAAGTACTATTTTTTTTAGTTTTAAATTTTCATACGACACAATCCATTCGTTAGTTCGATTTAGCGTTATGTACAATTTCGATTAATTTTTCCCATGTAACTTTTTTTTTATCATTCGTAGAGAAATGTCGCTTTCTAGAAAAGTTCTTAGAATTTAATTTTCTACAAATCTAGATTCTTTCGAAATTGGTCCAGCCACCAGGAGATGAGTTTCTATTCTGACTATAATAGTTAAGATTTTAGAATTCTCCGCTTTTATTAACCTCAATATCAAGCTGCATTCAAAATTTCATGTTGATATCATGAATGGAAGTACTATTTTTTTTAGTTTTAAATTTTCATACGACACAATCCATTCGTTAGTTCGATTTAGCGTTATGTACAATTTCGATTAATTTTTCCCATGTAACTTTTGTTTTATCATTCGTAGAGAAATGTCGCTTTCTAGAAAAGTTCTTAGAATTTAATTTTCTACAAATCTAGATTCTTTCGAAATTGGTCCAGCCACCAGGAGATGAGTTTCTATTCTGACTATAATAGTTAAGGTTTTAGAATTCTCCGCTTTTATTAACCTCAATATCAAGCTGCATTCAAAATTTCATGTTGATATCATGAATGGAAGTACTATTTTTTTTAGTTTTAAATTTTCATACGACACAATCCATTCGTTAGTTCGATTTAGCGTTATGTACAATTTCGATTAATTTTTCCCATGTAACTTTTTTTTTATCATTCGTAGAGAAATGTCGCATTCTAGAAAAGTTCTTAGAATTTAATTTTCTACAAATCTAGATTCTTTCGAAATTGGTCCAGCCACCAGGAGATGAGTTTCTATTCCGACTATAATAGTTAAGATTTTAGAATTCTCCGCTTTTATTAACCTCAATATCAAGCTGCATTCAAAATTTCATGTTGATATCATGAATGGAAGTACTATTTTTTTTAGTCTTAAATTTTCATACGACACAATCCATTCGTTAGCTCGATTTAGCGTTATGTACAATTTCGATTAATTTTTCCCATGTAACTTTTTTTTTATCATTCGTAGAGAAATGTCGCTTTCTAGAAAAGTTCTTAGAATTTAATTTTCTACAAATCTAGATTCTTTCGAAATTGGTGAGTTTCTATTCTGACTATAATAGTTAAGATTTTAGAATTCTCCGCTTTTATTAACCTCAATATCAAGCTGCATTCAAAATTTCATGTTTATATCATGAATGGAAGTACTATTTTTTTTAGTTTTAAATTTTCATACGACACAATCCATTCGTTAGTTCGATTTAGCGTTATGTACAATTTCGATTAATTTTTCCCATGTAACTTTTTTTTTATCATTCGTAGAGAAATGTCGCTTTCTAGAAAAGTTCTTAGAATTTAATTTTCTACAAATCTAGATTCTTTTGAAATTGGTCCAGCCACCAGGAGATGAGTTTCTATTCTGACTATAATAGTTAAGATTTTAGAATTCTCCGCTTTTATTAACCTCAATATCAAGCTGCATTCAAAATTTCATGTTGATATCATGAATGGAAGTACTATTTTTTTTAGTTTTAAATTTTCATACGACACAATCCATTCGTTAGTTCGATTTAGCGTTATGTACAATTTCGATTAATTTTTCCCATGTAACTTTTTTTTTATCATTCGTAGAGAAATGTCGCATTCTAGAAAAGTTCTTAGAATTTAATTTTCTACAAATCTAGATTCTTTCGAAATTGGTCCAGCCACCAGGAGATGAGTTTCTATTCCGACTATAATAGTTAAGATTTTAGAATTCTCCGCTTTTATTAACCTCAATATCAAGCTGCATTCAAAATTTCATGTTGATATCATGAATGGAAGTACTATTTTTTTTAGTTTTAAATTTTCATACGACACAATCCATTCGTTAGTTCGATTTAGCGTTATGTACAATTTCGATTAATTTTTCCCATGTAACTTTTTTTTTATCATTCGTAGAGAAATGTCGCTTTCTAGAAAAGTTCTTAGAATTTAATTTTCTACAAATCTAGATTCTTTCGAAATTGGTCCAGCCACCAGGAGATGAGTTTCTATTCTGACTATAATAGTTAAGATTTTAGAATTCTCCGCTTTTATTAACCTCAATATCAAGCTGCATTCAAAATTTCATGTTGATATCATGAATGGAAGTACTATTTTTTTTAGTTTTAAATTTTCATACGACACAATCCATTCGTTAGTTCGATTTAGCGTTATGTACAATTTCGATTAATTTTTCCCATGTAACTTTTTTTTTATCATTCGTAGAGAAATGTCGCTTTCTAGAAAAGTTCTTAGAATTTAATTTTCTACAAATCTAGATTCTTTCGAAATTGGTCCAGCCACCAGGAGATGAGTTTCTATTCTGACTATAATAGTTAAGATTTTAGAATTCTCCGCTTTTATTAACCTCAATATCAAGCTGCATTCAAAATTTCATGTTGATATCATGAATGGAAGTACTATTTTTTTTAGTTTTAAATTTTCATACGACACAATCCATTCGTTAGTTCGATTTAGCGTTATGTACAATTTCGATTAATTTTTCCCATGTAACTTTTTTTTTATCATTCGTAGAGAAATGTCGCTTTCTAGAAAAGTTCTTAGAATTTAATTTTCTACAAATCTAGATTCTTTCGAAATTGGTCCAGCCACCAGGAGATGAGTTTCTATTCTGACTATAATAGTTAAGATTTTAGAATTCTCCGCTTTTATTAACCTCAATATCAAGCTGCATTCAAAATTTCATGTTGATATCATGAATGGAAGTACTATTTTTTTTAGTTTTAAATTTTCATACGACACAATCCATTCGTTAGTTCGATTTAGCGTTATGTACAATTTCGATTAATTTTTCCCATGTAACTTTTTTTTTATCATTCGTAGAGAAATGTCGCATTCTAAAAAAGTTCTTAGAATTTAATTTTCTACAAATCTAGATTCTTTCGAAATTGGTCCAGCCACCAGGAGATGAGTTTCTATTCCGACTATAATAGTTAAGATTTTAGAATTCTCCGCTTTTATTAACCTCAATATCAAGCTGCATTCAAAATTTCATGTTGATATCATGAATGGAAGTACTATTTTTTTTAGTTTTAAATTTTCATACGACACAATCCATTCGTTAGTTCGATTTAGCGTTATGTACAATTTCGATTAATTTTTCCCATGTAACTTTTTTTTTATCATTCGTAGAGAAATGTCGCTTTCTAGAAAAGTTCTTAGAATTTAATTTTCTACAAATCTAGATTCTTTCGAAATTGGTCCAGCCACCAGGAGATGAGTTTCTATTCTGACTATAATAGTTAAGATTTTAGAATTCTCCGCTTTTATTAACCTCAATATCAAGCTGCATTCAAAATTTCATGTTGATATCATGAATGGAAGTACTATTTTTTTTAGTTTTAAATTTTCATACGACACAATCCATTCGTTAGTTCGATTTAGCGTTATGTACAATTTCGATTAATTTTTCCCATGTAACTTTTTTTTTATCATTCGTAGAGAAATGTCGCATTCTAAAAAAGTTCTTAGAATTTAATTTTCTACAAATCTATATAATATAATAAATAATATTTAATTTTCTACAAATCTAGATTCTTTCGAAATTGGTCCAGCCACCAGGAGATGAGTTTCTATTCTGACTATAATAGTTAAGATTTTAGAATTCTCCGCTTTTATTAACCTCAATATCAAGCTGCATTCAAAATTTCATGTTGATATCATGAATGGAAGTACTAATTTTTTTAGTTTTAAATTTTCATACGACACAATCCATTCGTTAGTTCGATTTAGCGTTATGTACAATTTCGATTAATTTTTCCCATGTAACTTTTTTTTTATCATTCGTAGAGAAATGTCGCATTCTAGAAAAGTTCTTAGAATTTAATTTTCTACAAATCTAGATTCTTTCGAAATTGGTCCAGCCACCAGGAGATGAGTTTCTATTCCGACTATAATAGTTAAGATTTTAGAATTCTCTGCTTTTATTAACCTCAATATCAAGCTGCATTCAAAATTTCATGTTGATATCATGAATGGAAGTACTATTTTTTTTAGTTTTAAATTTTCATACGACACAATCCATTCGTTAGTTCGATTTAGCGTTATGTACAATTTCGATTAATTTTTCCCATGTAACTTTTTTTTTATCATTCGTAGAGAAATGTCGCTTTCTAGAAAAGTTCTTAGAATTTAATTTTCTACAAATCTAGATTCTTTCGAAATTGGTCCAGCCACCAGGAGATGAGTTTCTATTCCGACTATAATAGTTAAGATTTTAGAATTCTCCGCTTTTATTAACCTCAATATCAAGCTGCATTCAAAATTTCATGTTAATATCATGAATGGAAGTACTATTTTTTTTAGTTTTAAATTTTCATACGACACAATCCATTCGTTAGTTCGATTTAGCGTTATGTACAATTTCGATTAATTTTTCCCATGTAACTTTTTTTTTATCATTCCTAGAGAAATGTCGCTTTCTAGAAAAGTTCTTAGAATTTAATTTTCTACAAATCTAGATTCTTTCGAAATTGGTCCAGCCACCAGGAGATGAGTTTCTATTCTGACTATAATAGTTAAGATTTTAGAATTCTCCGCTTTTATTAACCTCAATATCAAGCTGCATTCAAAATTTCATGTTGATATCATGAATGGAAGTACTATTTTTTTTAGTTTTAAATTTTCATACGACACAATCCATTCGTTAGTTCGATTTAGCGTTATGTACAATTTCGATTAATTTTTCCCATGTAACTTTTTTTTTATCATTCGTAGAGAAATGTCGCATTCTAGAAAAGTTCTTAGAATTTAATTTTCTACAAATCTAGATTCTTTCGAAATTGGTCCAGCCACCAGGAGATGAGTTTCTATTCTGACTATAATAGTTAAGATTTTAGAATTCTCCGCTTTTATTAACCTCAATATCAAGCTGCATTCAAAATTTCATGTTGATATCATGAATGGAAGTACTATTTTTTTTAGTTTTAAATTTTCATACGACACAATCCATTCGTTAGTTCGATTTAGCGTTATGTACAATTTCGATTAATTTTTCCCATGTAACTTTTTTTTTATCATTCGTAGAGAAATGTCGCATTCTAGAAAAGTTCTTAGAATTTAATTTTCTACAAATCTAGATTCTTTCGAAATTGGTCCAGCCACCAGGAGATGAGTTTCTATTCTGACTATAATAGTTAAGATTTTAGAATTCTCCGCTTTTATTAACCTCAATATCAAGCTGCATTCAAAATTTCATGTTGATATCATGAATGGAAGTACTATTTTTTTTAGTTTTAAATTTTCATACGACACAATCCATTCGTTAGTTCGATTTAGCGTTATGTACAATTTCGATTAATTTTTCCCATGTAACTTTTTTTTTATCATTCGTAGAGAAATGTCGCATTCTAGAAAAGTTCTTAGAATTTAATTTTCTACAAATCTAGATTCTTTCGAAATTGGTCCAGCCACCAGGAGATGAGTTTCTATTCCGACTATAATAGTTAAGATTTTAGAATTCTCCGCTTTTATTAACCTCAATATCAAGCTGCATTCAAAATTTCATGTTGATATCATGAATGGAAGTACTATTTTTTTTAGTTTTAAATTTTCATACGACACAATCCATTCGTTAGTTCGATTTAGCGTTATGTACAATTTCGATTAATTTTTCCCATGTAACTTTTTTTTTATCATTCGTAGAGAAATGTCGCTTTCTAGAAAAGTTCTTAGAATTTAATTTTCTACAAATCTAGATTCTTTCGAAATTGGTCCAGCCACCAGGAGATGAGTTTCTATTCTGACTATAATAGTTAAGATTTTAGAATTCTCCGCTTTTATTAACCTCAATATCAAGCTGCATTCAAAATTTCATGTTGATATCATGAATGGAAGTACTATTTTTTTTAGTTTTAAATTTTCATACGACACAATCCATTCGTTAGTTCGATTTAGCGTTATGTACAATTTCGATTAATTTTTCCCATGTAACTTTTTTTTTATCATTCGTAGAGAAATGTCGCTTTCTAGAAAAGTTCTTAGAATTTAATTTTCTACAAATCTAGATTCTTTCGAAATTGGTCCAGCCACCAGGAGATGAGTTTCTATTCTGACTATAATAGTTAAGATTTTAGAATTCTCCGCTTTTATTAACCTCAATATCAAGCTGCATTCAAAATTTCATGTTGATATCATGAATGGAAGTACTATTTTTTTTAGTTTTAAATTTTCATACGACACAATCCATTCGTTAGTTCGATTTAGCGTTATGTACAATTTCGATTAATTTTTCCCATGTAACTTTTTTTTTATCATTCGTAGAGAAATGTCGCATTCTAGAAAAGTTCTTAGAATTTAATTTTCTACAAATCTAGATTCTTTCGAAATTGGTCCAGCCACCAGGAGATGAGTTTCTATTCTGACTATAATAGTTAAGATTTTAGAATTCTCCGCTTTTATTAACCTCAATATCAAGCTGCATTCAAAATTTCATGTTGATATCATGAATGGAAGTACTATTTTTTTTAGTTTTAAATTTTCATACGACACAATCCATTCGTTAGTTCGATTTAGCGTTATGTACAATTTCGATTAATTTTTCCCATGTAACTTTTTTTTTATCATTCGTAGAGAAATGTCGAATTCTAAAAAAGTTCTTAGAATTTAATTTTCTACAAATCTAGATTCTTTCGAAATTGGTCCAGCCACCAGGAGATGAGTTTCTATTCCGACTATAATAGTTAAGATTTTAGAATTCTCCGCTTTTATTAACCTCAATATCAAGCTGCATTCAAAATTTCATGTTGATATCATGAATGGAAGTACTAATTTTTTTAGTTTTAAATTTTCATACGACACAATCCATTCGTTAGTTCGATTTAGCGTTATGTACAATTTCGATTAATTTTTCCCATGTAACTTTTTTTTTATCATTCGTAGAGAAATGTCGCATTCTAGAAAAGTTCTTAGAATTTAATTTTCTACAAATCTAGATTCTTTCGAAATTGGTCCAGCCACCAGGAGATGAGTTTCTATTCTGACTATAATAGTTAAGATTTTAGAATTCTCCGCTTTTATTAACCTCAATATCAAGCTGCATTCAAAATTTCATGTTGATATCATGAATGGAAGTACTATTTTTTTTAGTTTTAAATTTTCATACGACACAATCCATTCGTTAGTTCGATTTAGCGTTATGTACAATTTCGATTAATTTTTCCCATGTAACTTTTTTTTTATCATTCGTAGAGAAATGTCGCATTCTAGAAAAGTTCTTAGAATTTAATTTTCTACAAATCTAGATTCTTTCGAAATTGGTCCAGCCACCAGGAGATGAGTTTCTATTCTGACTATAATAGTTAAGATTTTAGAATTCTCCGCTTTTATTAACCTCAATATCAAGCTGCATTCAAAATTTCATGTTGATATCATGAATGGAAGTACTATTTTTTTTAGTTTTAAATTTTCATACGACACAATCCATTCGTTAGTTCGATTTAGCGTTATGTACAATTTCGATTAATTTTTCCCATGTAACTTTTTTTTTATCATTCGTAGAGAAATGTCGCTTTCTAGAAAAGTTCTTAGAATTTAATTTTCTACAAATCTAGATTCTTTCGAAATTGGTCCAGCCACCAGGAGATGAGTTTCTATTCTGACTATAATAGTTAAGATTTTAGAATTCTCCGCTTTTATTAACCTCAATATCAAGCTGCATTCAAAATTTCATGTTGATATCATGAATGGAAGTACTATTTTTTTTAGTTTTAAATTTTCATACGACACAATCCATTCGTTAGTTCGATTTAGCGTTATGTACAATTTCGATTAATTTTTCCCATGTAACTTTTTTTTTATCATTCGTAGAGAAATGTCGCATTCTAGAAAAGTTCTTAGAATTTAATTTTCTACAAATCTAGATTCTTTCGAAATTGGTCCAGCCACCAGGAGATGAGTTTCTATTCTGACTATAATAGTTAAGATTTTAGAATTCTCCGCTTTTATTAACCTCAATATCAAGCTGCATTCAAAATTTCATGTTGATATCATGAATGGAAGTACTATTTTTTTTAGTTTTAAATTTTCATACGACACAATCCATTCGTTAGTTCGATTTAGCGTTATGTACAATTTCGATTAATTTTTCCCATGTAACTTTTTTTTTATCATTCGTAGAGAAATGTCGCTTTCTAGAAAAGTTCTTAGAATTTAATTTTCTACAAATCTAGATTCTTTCGAAATTGGTCCAGCCACCAGGAGATGAGTTTCTATTCTGACTATAATAGTTAAGATTTTAGAATTCTCCGCTTTTATTAACCTCAATATCAAGCTGCATTCAAAATTTCATGTTGATATCATGAATGGAAGTACTATTTTTTTTAGTTTTAAATTTTCATACGACACAATCCATTCGTTAGTTCGATTTAGCGTAATGTACAATTTCGATTAATTTTTCCCATGTAACTTTTTTTTTATCATTCGTAGAGAAATGTCGCATTCTAGAAAAGTTCTTAGAATTTAATTTTCTACAAATCTAGATTCTTTCGAAATTGGTCCAGCCACCAGGAGATGAGTTTCTATTCTGACTATAATAGTTAAGATTTTAGAATTCTCCGCTTTTATTAACCTCAATATCAAGCTGCATTCAAAATTTCATGTTGATATCATGAATGGAAGTACTAATTTTTTTAGTTTTAAATTTTCATACGACACAATCCATTCGTTAGTTCGATTTAGCGTTATGTACAATTTCGATTAATTTTTCCCATGTAACTTTTTTTTTATCATTCGTAGAGAAATGTCGCTTTCTAGAAAAGTTCTTAGAATTTAATTTTCTACAAATCTAGATTCTTTCGAAATTGGTCCAGCCACCAGGAGATGAGTTTCTATTCTGACTATAATAGTTAAGATTTTAGAATTCTCCGCTTTTATTAACCTCAATATCAAGCTGCATTCAAAATTTCATGTTGATATCATGAATGGAAGTACTAATTTTTTTAGTTTTAAATTTTCATACGACACAATCCATTCGTTAGTTCGATTTAGCGTTATGTACAATTTCGATTAATTTTTCCCATGTAACTTTTTTTTTATCATTCGTAGAGAAATGTCGCATTCTAGAAAAGTTCTTAGAATTTAATTTTCTACAAATCTAGATTCTTTCGAAATTGGTCCAGCCACCAGGAGATGAGTTTCTATTCTGACTATAATAGTTAAGATTTTAGAATTCTCCGCTTTTATTAACCTCAATATCAAGCTGCATTCAAAATTTCATGTTGATATCATGAATGGAAGTAATATTTTTTTTAGTTTTAAATTTTCATACGACACAATCCATTCGTTAGTTCGATTTAGCGTTATGTACAATTTCGATTAATTTTTCCCATGTAACTTTTTTTTTATCATTCGTAGAGAAATGTCGCTTTCTAGAAAAGTTCTTAGAATTTAATTTTCTACAAATCTAGATTCTTTCGAAATTGGTCCAGCCACCAGGAGATGAGTTTCTATTCTGACTATAATAGTTAAGATTTTAGAATTCTCCGCTTTTATTAACCTCAATATCAAGCTGCATTCAAAATTTCATGTTGATATCATGAATGGAAGTACTATTTTTTTTAGTTTTAAATTTTCATACGACACAATCCATTCGTTAGTTCGATTTAGCGTTATGTACAATTTCGATTAATTTTTCCCATGTAACTTTTTTTTTATCATTCGTAGAGAAATGTCGCATTCTAGAAAAGTTCTTAGAATTTAATTTTCTACAAATCTAGATTCTTTCGAAATTGGTCCAGCCACCAGGAGATGAGTTTCTATTCTGACTATAATAGTTAAGATTTTAGAATTCTCCGCTTTTATTAACCTCAATATCAAGCTGCATTCAAAATTTCATGTTGATATCATGAATGGAAGTACTATTTTTTTTAGTTTTAAATTTTCATACGACACAATCCATTCGTTAGTTCGATTTAGCGTTATGTACAATTTCGATTAATTTTTCCCATGTAACTTTTTTTTTATCATTCGTAGAGAAATGTCGCATTCTAGAAAAGTTCTTAGAATTTAATTTTCTACAAATCTAGATTCTTTCGAAATTGGTCCAGCCACCAGGAGATGAGTTTCTATTCTGACTATAATAGTTAAGATTTTAGAATTCTCCGCTTTTATTAACCTCAATATCAAGCTGCATTCAAAATTTCATGTTGATATCATGAATGGAAGTACTAATTTTTTTAGTTTTAAATTTTCATACGACACAATCCATTCGTTAGTTCGATTTAGCGTTATGTACAATTTCGATTAATTTTTCCCATGTAACTTTTTTTTTATCATTCGTAGAGAAATGTCGCTTTCTAGAAAAGTTCTTAGAATTTAATTTTCTACAAATCTAGATTCTTTCGAAATTGGTCCAGCCACCAGGAGATGAGTTTCTATTCTGACTATAATAGTTAAGATTTTAGAATTCTCCGCTTTTATTAACCTCAATATCAAGCTGCATTCAAAATTTCATGTTGATATCATGAATGGAAGTACTATTTTTTTTAGTTTTAAATTTTCATACGACACAATCCATTCGTTAGTTCGATTTAGCGTTATGTACAATTTCGATTAATTTTTCCTATGTAACTTTTTTTTTATCATTCGTAGAGAAATGTCGCATTCTAGAAAATTTCTTAGAATTTAATTTTCTACAAATCTAGATTCTTTCGAAATTGGTCCAGCCACCAGGAGATGAGTTTCTATTCTGACTATAATAGTTAAGATTTTAGAATTCTCCGCTTTTATTAACCTCAATATCAAGCTGCATTCAAAATTTCATGTTGATATCATGAATGGAAGTACTATTTTTTTTAGTTTTAAATTTTCATACGACACAATCCATTCGTTAGTTCGATTTAGCGTTATGTACAATTTCGATTAATTTTTCCCATGTAACTTTTTTTATCATTCGTAGAGAAATGTCGCTTTCTAGAAAAGTTCTTAGAATTTAATTTTCTACAAATCTAGATTCTTTCGAAATTGGTCCAGCCACCAGGAGATGAGTTTCTATTCTGACTATAATAGTTAAGATTTTAGAATTCTCCGCTTTTATTAACCTCAATATCAAGCTGCATTCAAAATTTCATGTTGATATCATGAATGGAAGTACTATTTTTTTTAGTTTTAAATTTTCATACGACACAATCCATTCGTTAGTTCGATTTAGCGTTATGTACAATTTCGATTAATTTTTCCCATGTAACTTTTTTTTTATCATTCGTAGAGAAATGTCGCATTCTAGAAAAGTTCTTAGAATTTAATTTTCTACAAATCTAGATTCTTTCGAAATTGGTCCAGCCACCAGGAGATGAGTTTCTATTCTGACTATAATAGTTAAGATTTTAGAATTCTCTGCTTTTATTAACCTCAATATCAAGCTGCATTCAAAATTTCATGTTGATATCATGAATGGAAGTACTATTTTTTTTAGTTTTAAATTTTCATACGACACAATCCATTCGTTAGTTCGATTTAGCGTTATGTACAATTTCGATTAATTTTTCCCATGTAACTTTTTTTTTATCATTCGTAGAGAAATGTCGCTTTCTAGAAAAGTTCTTAGAATTTAATTTTCTACAAATCTAGATTCTTTCGAAATTGGTCCAGCCACCAGGAGATGAGTTTCTATTCTGACTATAATAGTTAAGATTTTAGAATTCTCCGCTTTTATTAACCTCAATATCAAGCTGCATTCAAAATTTCATGTTGATATCATGAATGGAAGTACTATTTTTTTTAGTTTTAAATTTTCATACGACACAATCCATTCGTTAGTTCGATTTAGCGTTATGTACAATTTCGATTAATTTTTCCCATGTAACTTTTTTTTTATCATTCGTAGAGAAATGTCGCATTCTAGAAAAGTTCTTAGAATTTAATTTTCTACAAATCTAGATTCTTTCGAAATTGGTCCAGCCACCAGGAGATGAGTTTCTATTCTGACTATAATAGTTAAGATTTTAGAATTCTCCGCTTTTATTAACCTCAATATCAAGCTGCATTCAAAATTTCATGTTGATATCATGAATGGAAGTACTATTTTTTTTAGTTTTAAATTTTCATACGACACAATCCATTCGTTAGTTCGATTTAGCGTTATGTACAATTTCGATTAATTTTTCCCATGTAACTTTTTTTTTATCATTCGTAGAGAAATGTCGCATTCTAGAAAAGTTCTTAGAATTTAATTTTCTACAAATCTAGATTCTTTCGAAATTGGTCCAGCCACCAGGAGATGAGTTTCTATTCCGACTATAATAGTTAAGATTTTAGAATTCTCCGCTTTTATTAACCTCAATATCAAGCTGCATTCAAAATTTCATGTTGATATCATGAATGGAAGTACTATTTTTTTTAGTTTTAAATTTTCATACGACACAATCCATTCGTTAGTTCGATTTAGCGTTATGTACAATTTCGATTAATTTTTCCCATGTAACTTTTTTTTTATCATTCGTAGAGAAATGTCGCTTTCTAGAAAAGTTCTTAGAATTTAATTTTCTACAAATCTAGATTCTTTCGAAATTGGTCCAGCCACCAGGAGATGAGTTTCTATTCTGACTATAATAGTTAAGATTTTAGAATTCTCCGCTTTTATTAACCTCAATATCAAGCTGCATTCAAAATTTCATGTTGATATCATGAATGGAAGTACTATTTTTTTTAGTTTTAAATTTTCATACGACACAATCCATTCGTTAGTTCGATTTAGCGTTATGTACAATTTCGATTAATTTTTCCCATGTAACTTTTTTTTTATCATTCGTAGAGAAATGTCGCATTCTAGAAAAGTTCTTAGAATTTAATTTTCTACAAATCTAGATTCTTTCGAAATTGGTCCAGCCACCAGGAGATGAGTTTCTATTCCGACTATAATAGTTAAGATTTTAGAATTCTCCGCTTTTATTAACCTCAATATCAAGCTGCATTCAAAATTTCATGTTGATATCATGAATGGAAGTACTATTTTTTTTAGTTTTAAATTTTCATACGACACAATCCATTCGTTAGTTCGATTTAGCGTTATGTACAATTTCGATTAATTTTTCCCATGTAACTTTTTTTTTATCATTCGTAGAGAAATGTCGCTTTCTAGAAAAGTTCTTAGAATTTAATTTTCTACAAATCTAGATTCTTTCGAAATTGGTCCAGCCACCAGGAGATGAGTTTCTATTCTGACTATAATAGTTAAGATTTTAGAATTCTCCGCTTTTATTAACCTCAATATCAAGCTGCATTCAAAATTTCATGTTGATATCATGAATGGAAGTACTATTTTTTTTAGTTTTAAATTTTCATACGACACAATCCATTCGTTAGTTCGATTTAGCGTTATGTACAATTTCGATTAATTTTTCCCATGTAACTTTTTTTTTATCATTCGTAGAGAAATGTCGCTTTCTAGAAAAGTTCTTAGAATTTAATTTTCTACAAATCTAGATTCTTTCGAAATTGGTCCAGCCACCAGGAGATGAGTTTCTATTCTGACTATAATAGTTAAGATTTTAGAATTCTCCGCTTTTATTAACCTCAATATCAAGCTGCATTCAAAATTTCATGTTGATATCATGAATGGAAGTACTATTTTTTTTAGTTTTAAATTTTCATACGACACAATCCATTCGTTAGTTCGATTTAGCGTTATGTACAATTTCGATTAATTTTTCCCATGTAACTTTTTTTTTATCATTCGTAGAGAAATGTCGCATTCTAAAAAAGTTCTTAGAATTTAATTTTCTACAAATCTAGATTCTTTCGAAATTGGTCCAGCCACCAGGAGATGAGTTTCTATTCCGACTATAATAGTTAAGATTTTAGAATTCTCCGCTTTTATTAACCTCAATATCAAGCTGCATTCAAAATTTCATGTTGATATCATGAATGGAAGTACTATTTTTTTTAGTTTTAAATTTTCATACGACACAATCCATTCGTTAGTTCGATTTAGCGTTATGTACAATTTCGATTAATTTTTCCCATGTAACTTTTTTTTTATCATTCGTAGAGAAATGTCGCTTTCTAGAAAAGTTCTTAGAATTTAATTTTCTACAAATCTAGATTCTTTCGAAATTGGTCCAGCCACCAGGAGATGAGTTTCTATTCTGACTATAATAGTTAAGATTTTAGAATTCTCCGCTTTTATTAACCTCAATATCAAGCTGCATTCAAAATTTCATGTTGATATCATGAATGGAAGTACTATTTTTTTTAGTTTTAAATTTTCATACGACACAATCCATTCGTTAGTTCGATTTAGCGTTATGTACAATTTCGATTAATTTTTCCCATGTAACTTTTTTTTTATCATTCGTAGAGAAATGTCGCTTTCTAGAAAAGTTCTTAGAATTTAATTTTCTACAAATCTAGATTCTTTCGAAATTGGTCCAGCCACCAGGAGATGAGTTTCTATTCTGACTATAATAGTTAAGATTTTAGAATTCTCCGCTTTTATTAACCTCAATATCAAGCTGCATTCAAAATTTCATGTTGATATCATGAATGGAAGTACTATTTTTTTTAGTTTTAAATTTTCATACGACACAATCCATTCGTTAGTTCGATTTAGCGTTATGTACTCGTACAATTTCGATTAATTTTTCCCATGTAACTTTTTTTTTATCATTCGTAGAGAAATGTCGCATTCTAGAAAAGTTCTTAGAATTTAATTTTCTACAAATCTAGATTCTTTCGAAATTGGTCCAGCCACCAGGAGATGAGTTTCTATTCTGACTATAATAGTTAAGATTTTAGAATTCTCCGCTTTTATTAACCTCAATATCAAGCTGCATTCAAAATTTCATGTTGATATCATGAATGGAAGTACTATTTTTTTTAGTTTTAAATTTTCATACGACACAATCCATTCGTTAGTTCGATTTAGCGTTATGTACAATTTCGATTAATTTTTCCCATGTAACTTTTTTTTTATCATTCGTAGAGAAATGTCGCATTCTAGAAAAGTTCTTAGAATTTAATTTTCTACAAATCTAGATTCTTTCGAAATTGGTCCAGCCACCAGGAGATGAGTTTCTATTCTGACTATAATAGTTAAGATTTTAGAATTCTCCGCTTTTATTAACCTCAATATCAAGCTGCATTCAAAATTTCATGTTGATATCATGAATGGAAGTACTATTTTTTTTAGTTTTAAATTTTCATACGACACAATCCATTCGTTAGTTCGATTTAGCGTTATGTACAATTTCGATTAATTTTTCCCATGTAACTTTTTTTTTATCATTCGTAGAGAAATGTCGCATTCTAGAAAAGTTCTTAGAATTTAATTTTCTACAAATCTAGATTCTTTCGAAATTGGTCCAGCCACCAGGAGATGAGTTTCTATTCCGACTATAATAGTTAAGATTTTAGAATTCTCCGCTTTTATTAACCTCAATATCAAGCTGCATTCAAAATTTCATGTTGATATCATGAATGGAAGTACTATTTTTTTTAGTTTTAAATTTTCATACGACACAATCCATTCGTTAGTTCGATTTAGCGTTATGTACAATTTCGATTAATTTTTCCCATGTAACTTTTTTTTTATCATTCGTAGAGAAATGTCGCTTTCTAGAAAAGTTCTTAGAATTTAATTTTCTACAAATCTAGATTCTTTCGAAATTGGTCCAGCCACCAGGAGATGAGTTTCTATTCTGACTATAATAGTTAAGATTTTAGAATTCTCCGCTTTTATTAACCTCAATATCAAGCTGCATTCAAAATTTCATGTTGATATCATGAATGGAAGTACTATTTTTTTTAGTTTTAAATTTTCATACGACACAATCCATTCGTTAGTTCGATTTAGCGTTATGTACAATTTCGATTAATTTTTCCCATGTAACTTTTTTTTTATCATTCGTAGAGAAATGTCGCATTCTAGAAAAGTTCTTAGAATTTAATTTTCTACAAATCTAGATTCTTTCGAAATTGGTCCAGCCACCAGGAGATGAGTTTCTATTCTGACTATAATAGTTAAGATTTTAGAATTCTCCGCTTTTATTAACCTCAATATCAAGCTGCATTCAAAATTTCATGTTGATATCATGAATGGAAGTACTATTTTTTTTAGTTTTAAATTTTCATACGACACAATCCATTCGTTAGTTCGATTTAGCGTTATGTACAATTTCGATTAATTTTTCCTATGTAACTTTTTTTTTATCATTCGTAGAGAAATGTCGCATTCTAGAAAAGTTCTTAGAATTTAATTTTCTACAAATCTAGATTCTTTCGAAATTGGTCCAGCCACCAGGAGATGAGTTTCTATTCTGACTATAATAGTTAAGATTTTAGAATTCTCCGCTTTTATTAACCTCAATATCAAGCTGCATTCAAAATTTCATGTTGATATCATGAATGGAAGTACTATTTTTTTTAGTTTTAAATTTTCATACGACACAATCCATTCGTTAGTTCGATTTAGCGTTATGTACAATTTCGATTAATTTTTCCTATGTAACTTTTTTTTTATCATTCGTAGAGAAATGTCGCATTCTAGAAAAGTTCTTAGAATTTAATTTTCTACAAATCTAGATTCTTTCGAAATTGGTCCAGCCACCAGGAGATGAGTTTCTATTCTGACTATAATAGTTAAGATTTTAGAATTCTCCGCTTTTATTAACCTCAATATCAAGCTGCATTCAAAATTTCATGTTGATATCATGAATGGAAGTACTATTTTTTTTAGTTTTAAATTTTCATACGACACAATCCATTCGTTAGTTCGATTTAGCGTTATGTACAATTTCGATTAATTTTTCCCATGTAACTTTTTTTTTATCATTCGTAGAGAAATGTCGCTTTCTAGAAAAGTTCTTAGAATTTAATTTTCTACAAATCTAGATTCTTTCGAAATTGGTCCAGCCACCAGGAGATGAGTTTCTATTCTGACTATAATAGTTAAGATTTTAGAATTCTCCGCTTTTATTAACCTCAATATCAAGCTGCATTCAAAATTTCATGTTGATATCATGAATGGAAGTACTATTTTTTTTAGTTTTAAATTTTCATACGACACAATCCATTCGTTAGTTCGATTTAGCGTTATGTACAATTTCGATTAATTTTTCCCATGTAACTTTTTTTTTATCATTCGTAGAGAAATGTCGCTTTCTAGAAAAGTTCTTAGAATTTAATTTTCTACAAATCTAGATTCTTTCGAAATTGGTCCAGCCACCAGGAGATGAGTTTCTATTCCGACTATAATAGTTAAGATTTTAGAATTCTCCGCTTTTATTAACCTCAATATCAAGCTGCATTCAAAATTTCATGTTGATATCATGAATGGAAGTACTATTTTTTTTAGTTTTAAATTTTCATACGACACAATCCATTCGTTAGTTCGATTTAGCGTTATGTACAATTTCGATTAATTTTTCCCATGTAACTTTTTTTTTATCATTCGTAGAGAAATGTCGCTTTCTAGAAAAGTTCTTAGAATTTAATTTTCTACAAATCTAGATTCTTTCGAAATTGGTCCAGCCACCAGGAGATGAGTTTCTATTCCGACTATAATAGTTAAGATTTTAGAATTCTCCGCTTTTATTAACCTCAATATCAAGCTGCATTCAAAATTTCATGTTGATATCATGAATGGAAGTACTATTTTTTTTAGTTTTAAATTTTCATACGACACAATCCATTCGTTAGTTCGATTTAGCGTTATGTACAATTTCGATTAATTTTTCCCATGTAACTTTTTTTTTATCATTCGTAGAGAAATGTCGCTTTCTAGAAAAGTTCTTAGAATTTAATTTTCTACAAATCTAGATTCTTTCGAAATTGGTCCAGCCACCAGGAGATGAGTTTCTATTCTGACTATAATAGTTAAGATTTTAGAATTCTCCGCTTTTATTAACCTCAATATCAAGCTGCATTCAAAATTTCATGTTGATATCATGAATGGAAGTACTATTTTTTTAGTTTTAAATTTTCATACGACACAATCCATTCGTTAGTTCGATTTAGCGTTATGTACAATTTCGATTAATTTTTCCCATGTAACTTTTTTTTTATCATTCGTAGAGAAATGTCGCTTTCTAGAAAAGTTCTTAGAATTTAATTTTCTACAAATCTAGATTCTTTCGAAATTGGTCCAGCCACCAGGAGATGAGTTTCTATTCCGACTATAATAGTTAAGATTTTAGAATTCTCCGCTTTTATTAACCTCAATATCAAGCTGCATTCAAAATTTCATGTTGATATCATGAATGGAAGTACTATTTTTTTTAGTTTTAAATTTTCATACGACACAATCCATTCGTTAGTTCGATTTAGCGTTATGTACAATTTCGATTAATTTTTCCCATGTAACTTTTTTTTTATCATTCGTAGAGAAATGTCGCTTTCTAGAAAAGTTCTTAGAATTTAATTTTCTACAAATCTAGATTCTTTCGAAATTGGTCCAGCCACCAGGAGATGAGTTTCTATTCTGACTATAATAGTTAAGATTTTAGAATTCTCCGCTTTTATTAACCTCAATATCAAGCTGCATTCAAAATTTCATGTTGATATCATGAATGGAAGTACTATTTTTTTTAGTTTTAAATTTTCATACGACACAATCCATTCGTTAGTTCGATTTAGCGTTATGTACAATTTCGATTAATTTTTCCCATGTAACTTTTTTTTTATCATTCGTAGAGAAATGTCGCTTTCTAGAAAAGTTCTTAGAATTTAATTTTCTACAAATCTAGATTCTTTCGAAATTGGTCCAGCCACCAGGAGATGAGTTTCTATTCTGACTATAATAGTTAAGATTTTAGAATTCTCCGCTTTTATTAACCTCAATATCAAGCTGCATTCAAAATTTCATGTTGATATCATGAATGGAAGTACTATTTTTTTTAGTTTTAAATTTTCATACGACACAATCCATTCGTTAGTTCGATTTAGCGTTATGTACAATTTCGATTAATTTTTCCCATGTAACTTTTTTTTTATCATTCGTAGAGAAATGTCGCTTTCTAGAAAAGTTCTTAGAATTTAATTTTCTACAAATCTAGATTCTTTCGAAATTGGTCCAGCCACCAGGAGATGAGTTTCTATTCCGACTATAATAGTTAAGATTTTAGAATTCTCCGCTTTTATTAACCTCAATATCAAGCTGCATTCAAAATTTCATGTTGATATCATGAATGGAAGTACTATTTTTTTTAGTTTTAAATTTTCATACGACACAATCCATTCGTTAGTTCGATTTAGCGTTATGTACAATTTCGATTAATTTTTCCCATGTAACTTTTTTTTTATCATTCGTAGAGAAATGTCGCTTTCTAGAAAAGTTCTTAGAATTTAATTTTCTACAAATCTAGATTCTTTCGAAATTGGTCCAGCCACCAGGAGATGAGTTTCTATTCTGACTATAATAGTTAAGATTTTAGAATTCTCCGCTTTTATTAACCTCAATATCAAGCTGCATTCAAAATTTCATGTTGATATCATGAATGGAAGTACTATTTTTTTTAGTTTTAAATTTTCATACGACACAATCCATTCGTTAGTTCGATTTAGCGTTATGTACAATTTCGATTAATTTTTCCCATGTAACTTTTTTTTTATCATTCGTAGAGAAATGTCGCTTTCTAGAAAAGTTCTTAGAATTTAATTTTCTACAAATCTAGATTCTTTCGAAATTGGTCCAGCCACCAGGAGATGAGTTTCTATTCTGACTATAATAGTTAAGATTTTAGAATTCTCCGCTTTTATTAACCTCAATATCAAGCTGCATTCAAAATTTCATGTTGATATCATGAATGGAAGTACTATTTTTTTTAGTTTTAAATTTTCATACGACACAATCCATTCGTTAGTTCGATTTAGCGTTATGTACAATTTCGATTAATTTTTCCCATGTAACTTTTTTTTTATCATTCGTAGAGAAATGTCGCTTTCTAGAAAAGTTCTTAGAATTTAATTTTCTACAAATCTAGATTCTTTCGAAATTGGTCCAGCCACCAGGAGATGAGTTTCTATTCTGACTATAATAGTTAAGATTTTAGAATTCTCCGCTTTTATTAACCTCAATATCAAGCTGCATTCAAAATTTCATGTTGATATCATGAATGGAAGTACTATTTTTTTTAGTTTTAAATTTTCATACGACACAATCCATTCGTTAGTTCGATTTAGCGTTATGTACAATTTCGATTAATTTTTCCCATGTAACTTTTTTTTTATCATTCGTAGAGAAATGTCGCTTTCTAGAAAAGTTCTTAGAATTTAATTTTCTACAAATCTAGATTCTTTCGAAATTGGTCCAGCCACCAGGAGATGAGTTTCTATTCCGACTATAATAGTTAAGATTTTAGAATTCTCCGCTTTTATTAACCTCAATATCAAGCTGCATTCAAAATTTCATGTTGATATCATGAATGGAAGTACTATTTTTTTTAGTTTTAAATTTTCATACGACACAATCCATTCGTTAGTTCGATTTAGCGTTATGTACAATTTCGATTAATTTTTCCCATGTAACTTTTTTTTTATCATTCGTAGAGAAATGTCGCTTTCTAGAAAAGTTCTTAGAATTTAATTTTCTACAAATCTAGATTCTTTCAAAATTGGTCCAGCCACCAGGAGATGAGTTTCTATTCTGACTATAATAGTTAAGATTTTAGAATTCTCCGCTTTTATTAACCTCAATATCAAGCTGCATTCAAAATTTCATGTTGATATCATGAATGGAAGTACTATTTTTTTTAGTTTTAAATTTTCATACGACACAATCCATTCGTTAGTTCGATTTAGCGTTATGTACAATTTCGATTAATTTTTCCCATGTAACTTTTTTTTTATCATTCGTAGAGAAATGTCGCTTTCTAGAAAAGTTCTTAGAATTTAATTTTCTACAAATCTAGATTCTTTCGAAATTGGTCCAGCCACCAGGAGATGAGTTTCTATTCTGACTATAATAGTTAAGATTTTAGAATTCTCCGCTTTTATTAACCTCAATATCAAGCTGCATTCAAAATTTCATGTTGATATCATGAATGGAAGTACTATTTTTTTTAGTTTTAAATTTTCATACGACACAATCCATTCGTTAGTTCGATTTAGCGTTATGTACAATTTCGATTAATTTTTCCCATGTAACTTTTTTTTTATCATTCGTAGAGAAATGTCGCTTTCTAGAAAAGTTCTTAGAATTTAATTTTCTACAAATCTAGATTCTTTCGAAATTGGTCCAGCCACCAGGAGATGAGTTTCTATTCCGACTATAATAGTTAAGATTTTAGAATTCTCCGCTTTTATTAACCTCAATATCAAGCTGCATTCAAAATTTCATGTTGATATCATGAATGGAAGTACTATTTTTTTTAGTTTTAAATTTTCATACGACACAATCCATTCGTTAGTTCGATTTAGCGTTATGTACAATTTCGATTAATTTTTCCCATGTAACTTTTTTTTTATCATTCGTAGAGAAATGTCGCTTTCTAGAAAAGTTCTTAGAATTTAATTTTCTACAAATCTAGATTCTTTCGAAATTGGTCCAGCCACCAGGAGATGAGTTTCTATTCTGACTATAATAGTTAAGATTTTAGAATTCTCCGCTTTTATTAACCTCAATATCAAGCTGCATTCAAAATTTCATGTTGATATCATGAATGGAAGTACTATTTTTTTTAGTTTTAAATTTTCATACGACACAATCCATTCGTTAGTTCGATTTAGCGTTATGTACAATTTCGATTAATTTTTCCCATGTAACTTTTTTTTTATCATTCGTAGAGAAATGTCGCTTTCTAGAAAAGTTCTTAGAATTTAATTTTCTACAAATCTAGATTCTTTCGAAATTGGTCCAGCCACCAGGAGATGAGTTTCTATTCTGACTATAATAGTTAAGATTTTAGAATTCTCCGCTTTTATTAACCTCAATATCAAGCTGCATTCAAAATTTCATGTTGATATCATGAATGGAAGTACTATTTTTTTTAGTTTTAAATTTTCATACGACACAATCCATTCGTTAGTTCGATTTAGCGTTATGTACAATTTCGATTAATTTTTCCCATGTAACTTTTTTTTTATCATTCGTAGAGAAATGTCGCTTTCTAGAAAAGTTCTTAGAATTTAATTTTCTACAAATCTAGATTCTTTCGAAATTGGTCCAGCCACCAGGAGATGAGTTTCTATTCCGACTATAATAGTTAAGATTTTAGAATTCTCCGCTTTTATTAACCTCAATATCAAGCTGCATTCAAAATTTCATGTTGATATCATGAATGGAAGTACTATTTTTTTTAGTTTTAAATTTTCATACGACACAATCCATTCGTTAGTTCGATTTAGCGTTATGTACAATTTCGATTAATTTTTCCCATGTAACTTTTTTTTTATCATTCGTAGAGAAATGTCGCTTTCTAGAAAAGTTCTTAGAATTTAATTTTCTACAAATCTAGATTCTTTCGAAATTGGTCCAGCCACCAGGAGATGAGTTTCTATTCTGACTATAATAGTTAAGATTTTAGAATTCTCCGCTTTTATTAACCTCAATATCAAGCTGCATTCAAAATTTCATGTTGATATCATGAATGGAAGTACTATTTTTTTTAGTTTTAAATTTTCATACGACACAATCCATTCGTTAGTTCGATTTAGCGTTATGTACAATTTCGATTAATTTTTCCCATGTAACTTTTTTTTTATCATTCGTAGAGAAATGTCGCTTTCTAGAAAAGTTCTTAGAATTTAATTTTCTACAAATCTAGATTCTTTCGAAATTGGTCCAGCCACCAGGAGATGAGTTTCTATTCTGACTATAATAGTTAAGATTTTAGAATTCTCCGCTTTTATTAACCTCAATATCAAGCTGCATTCAAAATTTCATGTTGATATCATGAAT
>CAMZJQ010000255.1:0-42932 GCA_947310385.1 Nephrotoma appendiculata | reverse complement strand
ACACCCGAAGTTACTCTACCCATGCAGTTAACACCATGCTTTACAAACACCATGCTTTACAAACTGCTCCCTACTATGCAAATAAGAGTACAACAAACTAATTGCAGAGCTTATACCCAGACTGAAATTTACAAAGAAAATCAAAATCTTTAAAATGTTGCAGGATCTGGATTTGCATAACTTTTTCTAACACCTTAGAAAGGGCAGGTAATATACTTATTGGTCGAATATCTTTAATTCGATCGCTGAATAGGTTATCTAAACAGTTGTATAAAATTCGGTTGAAAATATAATTAATAAATGATTAACCCTATTTTCTATTACCTTGAGTGTTGCTGTTACTGATTTCCAGTTATTTGTTCAATTATTTCAGCTGAAATTAAAATAAAATTGTATACGGTGTTAACGCTACGGAAAGGTTTAAAATAATTTAAAAACTTACAAGAGCAGTGCTCAGCATGTCCTGGGTAATTTCTGCTAAGCCTATTTGAAAGCAGTGGGGTATTTCGTACCATTTGCTCAAAGAGTTGATCTGTATTTAATTCGGAAGTAACGGTATTTGGTGGCGATGGGGGTTTTGAAAACATGATAATTTCAGAATCTAAGAAAAATTAGGAACATAGTCAATAGTTGTTTCTTCGCTTGGTTCCGTACAACCAAAATAATGTATATTTACCATCTATTACAGAAGTCTAGGACTGAGAAGAGCTTAATTTTGGTTGTTTGCAGACAGTGTTACTTTGAAGGTTTCCCAACTTGCTATGAATTTTGACTAGCTTCAATTTTTTTACATTATTTGCAGTTAAAAAATTTACTTTTTTCCGATTGTGGTTTAAGTTTATTAATGATGAATCTGAAAAAAAGTATTGAAAGTTTTTAATAATTTATTATTTAATACCTATATACAATTGATAAATCATTACCATTTTCATCAGACGACGTCATAGCGGCTCTTTTAAAATAATAGTTTAATTATTTTACAGATAATCCTCTTATGTATGTATTATTATGTATGTACATTATTTTTTTATTTCTAATAAATATTTTGAATGAAATAGGTTTTAATTTGGGGGGCAAAGTCCTTGATTCAAACCTCCTCGCCGGTGCTCCCTGGGTAACGCTAAATGAATCAGGCGGTGTAGTGGAGACGAGCAGACTAAATCCTGTTTATAGTCATGGACACTACATGTCAAGGCGGGCCATTGGTGCCTCAAAACCAATACCAAACCAGCGTCTGTTCTCCAGGTTAGGAGCGGCTGAAGCGGGCGTCTGTCTTGTATCAAGCGGCTTGCTATATAAATGTGTTTCAAGGTAGGACTGGATGCCTTAAGATTCTCACCAGTACGTGACCCACACACGTAATAAGCGGGTTGAGCGGCAGGCCAACAACCTTCTCTCATAAAAACATTTAAGTTATGAACCCTAAACAAAGGCCTCGGATTACCATATCGGATTCATCACAAACTCGACCTCGGAAATTGTACACGGACAACGCTTTAAAAATGGGAACATGGAACGTGCTTAGCCTCTTAAGACCTGGAGATCTCCGGAACCTTTCGAACCAAGCAAAGAGTTACACATTAGACGTACTTGCATTACAAGAGCTTAGATGGTCTGGGAGTGGGATCCATGACACCACCAATGGTTACACTCTTCACTACAGCGGCCATCAGAACGGAGGAGAATTTGGAGTTGGCTTCCTCATCCATCGGCGCGTGAAGCACCATATCATCGATTTCCGCCCTATCAACATGCGGATATGCACGGTCAGACTTCGCACTAAGAAATTTAACATCACGATCGTTAATGTGCATGCACCCACCGAAGATAAATCAGATGACATCAAAGATCTCTTCTTTGTTGAGCTCGAGGAAGTCATAAACAACATACCGCACCACGACATTAAAATCATCGTGGGCGACTTTAATGCAAAAATCGGTAGGAGTGCAGAAAATACATCGCACATCGGTCCCAACAGCCTGCATCTAACTAGTAACAACAACGGCCAACGCGTCACCGACCTGGCAATAACGTACAACTTAGTTGTATCAAGTACGTTTTTCCCACATAAGAGAATCCACAAAGTAACGTGGAGATCGAATGATGGAAGAACTGAAAACCAAATCGATCACGTCATGGTGTCCAAGAGACACTCCACCAGCATATCTGACGTTAGATCCTACAGAGGTGCAGACATGGACAGCGATCACATGCTTGTCATATTTAAGTATAAGTGCAAACTGTCATCTACGTTTAACAGACAAGCACAAAAGACCGTTCGATGGAATATCGATGCTCTAAAAAGCGTCACTGCAGAGTTACCAATCAGCTGTCACTAATTATTTAGACCGGCCCCATAACAATGAAGAAGCTCCTCCTAACATCCAGGAGCAGTGGCACGCTATACAGTCAGCCATAACAACCGCGGCGCAAAACACCATCGGAAGAAGACCTCCGAGGCCCCGCAACGATTGGTTCGATGATCAATGCCGAAGGGCCGTCGAAAATAAACGGACGCTTCGTGAAAAATGGTTGGCTCGCAATACCAGAAGCACTCTAGCAGAATATCTCCGCGCTAGGAAAGCCACGATTAAATTCCTTCGACAAAAGAAGCGCGAACATATGAGATTATGCATCGAAAACATCAGCTTCCAAGCGGAAGTAGGAAACTCAAGGGACTGTTTTGCCAACGCCAGGAATCTCACTAAAGACTTCCATCCAAGAAGTACAGCCATCAAAAACGGGAATGGAGAGCTGAGAACAAACGTGGCTGATGTTCTCTCAGTATGGCAAACCTACTTTCAAAATCTGCTAAATCGGAATGACGAAGTTACCCCCATTAGAGCAATAGCTCCGCCAGGTGAAGAGTTCTTTGTCGAATATCCTACAGTAGAGGAAGTAGACGCAGCTATTAGTCGATTGAAAAACGGCAAGGCACCCGGTCTCGATGGAATTCCCGCAGAACTAATTAAACTCGGAGGCGCTACTCTTGCAACAAGTTTATACGATCTCGTCGTTTGTATTTGGGACCAAGAAGAGTTGCCGGAGAATTGGAAGACCCGCACTCATATGTCCGTTGCATAAAAAAGGCGACCGTCTTAAATGTGAAAACTTTCGTGGCATAGCTCTATTGAACACTGCTTACAAAGTGTTGGCTAATGTTGTACTTGCCAGACTCCTCCCTTTCGCCGAAAACATCATTGGCGACTATCAGTGTGGTTTTCGTCCCAACCGATCGACCACTGACCAGTGTTTTACCATGAGGATGATCTTGGAAAACTGTTGGGAGTACAAAATAACCATACATCAGCTATATATAGACTTCAGACAGGCGTATGACAGTATAAACCGCGACAACCTATGGGCCGCGCTCATATGCCTGGGAATCCCAGAGAAACTCGTTTCTCTGTGTAAATTAACAACATCCGGATCTGTATGTAGAATCGTAATTGAAGGATCTGTGTCAGACCCCTTTGAAATAACATCTGGTGTTCGACAGGGTGATGCACTCGCGCCTTTGCTGTTCAATCTGGCGCTTGAGTACGTAGTGAGGAAAAGCAACATCGAAACCTCGCGCTGTATATTTAATAAGTCAGGCCAAATTCTTGGATATGCAGATGATATCGTGCTTCTTAGCCGAAGACCTAGCGATATCAAAGACAGTTTCATACCGCTCAATCGCTGCGCAAGAAGACTTGGTTTGGAGGTGAACAGCAGTAAAACCAAATATTTAGTAACACCCAGGAACATCTCTACGGCAAATCTCGGAATTGGCGACCACAACTTTGATAGCGTCGAAAACTTTAAATACCTCGGGTCAGTTATAACATCGTCGAATGATATGCAGGCAGAAATAAAAGCCCGAATCGCTGCCGGACAACGAGTTTTCTACGCCAAATCAAAATTATTGCGATCGAAACATCTATCGCAGTCGTGCAAGCTCGCACTTTATAAAGCACTTATAAGACCTGTGCTGGCTTTCGGAAGCGAGAGCTGGACCATGACCACTAACGATTGTAGATTATTATCTACCTTCGAAAGGAGGGTTGTCCGTTCAATCTTTGGTCCAATTAAAGTTGCGAACAACGAATATCAGATTCGTATGAATCACGAAATAAAGCAACTCCTCGGAGGCAGCGATATTATCGGATTCATCAAATCCAATCGAGTGAGATGGCTCGGCCACGTTACAAGGTCTCCCCAACAACGGATGATAAATAAAGTGTTCCACCAACAACTAGCCGGAGTACGTCGTAGAGGAAGACCCCGACTACGCTGGCGCGACGACATCGAACAAGATCTACGAACATTAGGATGTCGAAACTGGAGGACGAGAGCGGTGAATCGAGATGGATGGAGGGCCTTAGTGCAGGCGGCGAAATCCCTTCATGGGATGTGAAGGCCAGAGAGAGAGAGAGAGGTTTTAATTTTAGTTCAAACGAGTAAGTTGCATAGTCAATTTGAATAAGTTCCAACATAACGGTTAACTGAAGAAAGAACAACTACTTTCATGAAGCATGGGAATTAAAAGGTATTGATTTTTAGGAATATCTAAAGGTAAACGACAATATTTTGTTTTAATTTGTGAGACGGGGAAAACTTCTTGGTTTTCTGCAAGATCACTGACAACTATTATTCCAAGATCTATTTTGGAGTCCATCGGTTTTTCGAAATATGGCGAATAATTGTGATACCTTCTACCTCTCACTAAGTGACAATTATTTACTTTACTGAAATTTTCAATAAAAAATGGAATTTCTACTGTCTGGTCATGAATTGAGCAAAAACTATCTTTAAAATTAGATTTAAATGTAAACGTGTCGTATTCGTATGATTTAAACCGGTTACACTCTTCAAATGTTCCGACGTGATTAAACTTATTGTGTAAAACGAACTTATTTAAATTTTCCCTCTCTCTAATCCTATTAAATAATTGTTTTAAAATATTTGTAGGTTTTTTAATAGTTCTTTTTATTTCCTCTAAAAAAAATCATATTTATACCCTGAGAACGAATCTAAAGAACCGTACAAATTAACGTAGCCACGTAAATGCAATATATACCATGTTTCCATGAACCGGGTTAAAACAGGTTTAGGTTTCGTTGAGTTGAAAATTTGTTGGTGTTAACTCGTACCGTTTCCATGAAACCGAGTTAAGTTGACAGCTATGTTAATATTTATTTCAATAGTTTACTCATTTTCAAGGTTAATTTTAAAATATTTTTATTCAATATCTTTATTTTAATAGTTTACAATGAGCGTCATTTTAAAATAAACGTGAAAAACGTTGACAGATAGAACCTAGCTCAACCGTACTAGTTTCGTTGAGTTAAAACACATTTAACGAAACTCAACCTTAACTGCGTTTCCATGCACGTAAACCCGAGTTAACCTAGGTTAACACTGTCATGGAAACATGGTAATACTATACACGTTGTAGTTAACATGTTTCAATCCGTAAATTTGGGGGTATAATGCTACAAATTGATTTAAAAGTATTTGTGCGTTTTCTACGTTTTCGGTGCAAGCAGCTCTATTTGATAAAAGTCGAACACTGACCACTAAAAGCAAAATATGATAAAAAATATTTGAGTCCACAAAATCTTTAAAAAGTGGAAGCACCCCGTATAAAATAAAAATTCTAAATTCCGTCGCTTTCCATCTACTTATTACATTGAACCCCCGCGGCTTTCAAGAAAATTCCATCGGAACATATCTAGCATAAGAGGTATATAACTCAGACATCAATATTTTTGTTTCAGGTTTAATTTTATCTAGCAAAAGTATCAACATGTTTTTGTGATTCCCAAGTCAACCAAATGCATTGGATCGAGTAGAAACTGGGTTGTCGTGTATACATGTAATCAACATTTATATAAAACGTATTATCTATAGTTGCATGTGAATGAAAAAAATTGTAATGAAATAGAGTGAGAGTGGAGCTCAGTAGTATAAAAGACGGAAACGAGTAGAGATGAAAATAAAAAAAATATATTTGAAAAAAACTTTTTAAAAACCACGCTTATATTTAAAGGCTCTAAGAAGTAGATAAAAAAAAGGCTTTAAAAAGTAGAAAATAAAATTTTTCTTCCTTACTCCTATCAAGGCATATTTATAATAAGTAGAAATTTAAAATTAATATGACTAAAAATATAAGTGTGGGGCGCTCCTTTACGGCATTAGTAATTTAAGACTACTAGACACATGAGGTAAAGTCTTAGTAAAGTCTTTTAGTAACACTAATGGAACAGTCTATTCTGATGTATCCTAAGAATAGATTTTTTGCTGGAGCATTTCAGTATTAACGTAAAAATGATATATTGAGAGATAGTATATACATGTTACGGCCAACGTAAGAAGCAGCAAGCAACGGATATTTATAGTGAAATTTGAATTAATTTTGATTTTGTAATGTTAACGTAAATTGATATATTATTTAAATGTAAAATATTTGAATTGTAACGTATAATTATACGTATTATTATTACCATGTGAACGCGCTCCGCATGTTAGACCAATTGGTAGAAAAAACGAACTCATGATCATAGAATGGTATAAGGCCTAATATGCGAACGCGCGTACAAAATTATGTCAAAGAAGAAAAGGAAAAAATCACAACGAAAAAATTGTTTTCTCAATCGTAATAAAACTAGAGAAGAGTGAAGTCTAGAAAAAATAGAAAACGTGTATTTTAATTATTGTGTTTAAGCGTCGGCGTATTCAATACATTCAGAAAGAGCGCCCCACGCTTATATTTTTAGTCATATTAATTTTAAATTTCTACTTGTTATAAATATACCTTGATAGGAATAAGGAAGAAAAATTTTATTTTCTACTTTTCAAAGCCTTTTTTATGTACATCTTAGAGCCTTTAAATATAAGCGTGGTTTTTTAAAAAGTTTTTTTTTAAATATATTTTATTTTCTACTTTTTATTCATCGAAATTTGAGACCATGTTACGACCATGTTAACATTGTCAGTTAGTTGCAAAAAGATAGAAATATCTATCTTTGGACCCTACCTTTTATAGTGCGATCCGAGAGCACTATCTCATATGATTGTTTTTTTATTATAGCCAACTTTTATAAGTCTTTGTCAATATGTGCGTAGCCTTGTTACTTGCGAACAGGTCTGAACCCCACCCCGTCCCCTCCCCAAATATGCCAGAGCATATTTTATGTTAAAGTCTTGTATTGTCATCGGAGTTAAGCCTGCATGCAAAATTTCAGCTCAATTGGACTATCGCAAGTGGTTGAAAAATTGATTACAAAATATGACGATACAAACAGACACACAGAGTGAGCTAATATAAGCATGGTAATATATGTGTTAAAATAAAGGAACAACTTATTTCATTGTAATACATAACATGGCGCAGCCTAAATAGGATTAATTTTTTTTATAAAACAAAAGAAGGAAAAATTATTAATTATTAGTGATATAATAAAACAAATAAATAAAATTAATAAATTAATAATTTGATGTATTGAAAATATAAAAGTTGTGAATTAATAGAAAAAATAAAAATAAAATGAATGGTATAAGAATTCCGCAACCACTGGATTTTACACGTGGTCCAGTGAGTGATGCGTGGAAAAAATTCAAGCAAGAGTTTGAAATATATAAATATATATGTTAGCAAATAAAACTAAAGAGGAAAAGTCGGATGATGTTAAGATAGCAATATTTTTAAATATTGGTGGTCCGGAGGTAATAACTAATTACAATAATTTTAAGTTTGACGAAAAAGTGGGGTTAGAAGAAGTACTCAAAAAATTTGATGAATTTTGCAACCCAAAAAAAATGTGGTATATCAAAGATACGTATTCTATAAGAGAATTCAAAAAGAAGTTTCCTAACGGATATTTTGGACATGTATAAGTCGTGTGAGTTTAACGATGAGTCGCATTTGCGGGATAAAATTGTATTGGGCATACGTCATATAAAATTGCAAGAAAAACTACTGACCATGGACGATTTAACGTATTTAAAGGCAGTGGAGATATGTCGCACACAGGAAGTAAATCAGGAGCACATAAAGGCAATACAAGGTGGTGCATCAGTGCAGGTCAACAAATTAACAAAGCAGCAATATCAAAAAACAGGTACAGACGGTTTTAATGGTAATTCTAGAAGTTTTAATTATAATTTAAAATTATTTTTTTGTAAAAAGTGTAAAAAGAAACATGTTTGGGGAGAATGCCCGGCACATAATAATGTTTGTAGTAATTGTAATAAAAAGGAGCATTATTCCCAGGCATGTTATCGCCAAAGAATGGAAGTTAAAACTATAGAAAATAAGAACAATATTGATTATAATTTAAATGTAAGTGTATTCGGAAATGATTTGAATGACAATTTCGTTGTAGATTCGTTACTTGTTGAAAAGAAAAGCAGGGAAATATGGTTTGAAAAAATGGAAGTCGAAGGAAAAATAATAACTTTTAAAATTGGTACGGGTGCAAACATTAATGTAATTACGCACACAATATTTGAGGGTTTGGATAAAAACAAAAGAATTGATAGAACTTCAGTGGTGTTAGAGGCGTTTGGTGGTCATGTGGTTCGACCATTAGGAAAAGTGAATTTATTGATAAGTTTTAAGGGGATGAAAGGTTTTCAGGAATTTTTTATTGTGGAGGATGAAGGGTCACAACCTATATTAGGATTAAAAACCATTGAATTGTTAAAACTTATTAGCAAAATAGATTCGGTTAGGTCACAGTATGACGTGGTGAAGAATAATTTTGATGTTTTCTCAGGGAATGGATATATTAGTAAAAAATATACCATAAGAATAAAATCGGACGCAACCCCAGTAATAAAACCAGCTCGAAGGATACCAGTCGTATTAAAAGAGGGTTTAAAACAAATTTTGAATAAATTAGAGAAAGATCATATTATTTCAAAAGTGAACGAGCCGGTTGAATGGATTAATAACTTAGTAATAGTTGAAAAAGCTGATAAAACATTACGGCTATGTTTAGATCCAAAGGAATTGAACGAGGTGATTATTCAGGAATATTTTCACATTCCTACTTTAGAAGAGATAACAGCTACTTTAACCAATAAGTCGATATTTAGTGTTTTAGACATGAAGAATGGGTTCTGGCATGTTCAATTAGATAGTGAGTCTAGTAAGCTGTGTTGTTTTAATACAATTTTTGGAGTATATAAGTTTGAAAGATTGCCTTTTGGGTTGGCCATGGCTCCACAATTGTTTCAGAAAATTAATGTTGATATTTTTGGAGGGATCAAAGGAGTAATAATATATATAGACGACCTCTTGATAGCGGCAAGTAACGAGAAAGAACATGACGAAATATTTAAGAAAGTAATAGATACGGCTAGGTTATGGAATATCAAATTCAATGAGAAAAAATTACAGTATAAAGTCAATAGTGTTTCTTACTTAGGGCACATTTTTTCAAATAATGTAATGGAATTAGTGGAGATCCGTCTAGTATTAAAGCGATAGAGGCAATAAAAAATCCTCAGAATAAGAAGGAATTACAGAGTATTCTAGGTATAATAAATTATATGCGGTCTTTTTTACCGAATTTAGCGAAAGTATCGAGTCCTTTAAGAGAATTGTTGAAAAAGAACAATGAAATTTGTTTGGTTAAGTTGTCATACAGAAGCCTTAAACAGAATTAAGAATTTGTTAGTAACTTCACTAAGTATTCACTAAGTAGTTTTAAGTATTTATAATAAGGATAAAGAGATTGTAATACAAACGGATGCGTCGCAAAAAGGAATAGGATCGTGTCTCATGCAGGAAGGGAAACCATTATATTATGCATCTCATAGTTTATCAGAAACAGAAATACAATACTCTCAAATAGAAAAAGAATTATTGGCAGTCGTATACGCGTGTAGGAAATTTCATGATTTCATTTATGGTAGACCATTTCTAATACAAACAGACCATCAACCACTAATTGGTGTTTTTAATAAAAATCTAACGAGTTCCCAGAGCTCGAGATTACAAAGGATGAGAATGAAATTATTATTATATACATTTAAGCTTAAATATGTTCCGGGAAGATATATGTACATTGCTGATCTGTTATCAAGAACGGAGGCAGTGGATCAAAACTATAAGGAGGATTTAACTAAAGTAATTCACACTATAAATTTAACCGAATAACGGGAAGCCGCATTCATAAAAGAAACGGAAAATGATTCTGTGTTAATGTGGAAATAAATAATATATTTATTCAGCATTCAAATACTGTTGAAACACACTCATTGTGAATTATACATACTTTAGCTGAAAATGATTTCTTATCTTTTCTCTCTCATTCTGAAACGTGTTGTTGTACTACTAACATCGTATGGCGTAGTGTTGTATAAATAAAAATATAAAAACAAAAGTTTATCTTAAATCATCGTGTTTAATTTATTATTATTATACTGTATTTTCTACTGAATTCTACAGGTTATGGGCCCAGTAACCGAATAATAATAGTATTTTAATTGGATGTTACATTTATTGTGAGATATTATTATTTATTTTCTCTCATCGAAAGAAAGTCAATTCTACGCGAGGAATTTGTATTATCGAATATACAAAATGGCATCAGTAGAGACAAAATATCATATTGATATACTGAATAATGGAAATTATTTTGTGTGGAAGTTTAAATTGAGAATGTTGATGGTGAAAAAAGGAACCTGGTTTTGCATTGATTCAGCGGCGCCCACAGCTACAGAAGCGACCAAATTAGAAAAATGGAATAAAAAAGATCAACAGGGTTTAGCAAAAATCGGATTGAGTGTAAATGATGACCAGTTGATGTGTATTCGTAATGCTAAAACGTCAAAAGAAGCATGGACCGCGTTGCAAGAGTATCATGAGAAAAATACGACAAATAGTAAGGTGCGCCTGATGAAAACAATTATGCGGCTTCGTTTGGAAGAAGGTGGCGACATGGAGGCACACCTGAGCAGAATCAATGAATTATTTCAACAGATGGCCGATTTAAATACTGATGTGAAACCAGAGGATTGGAAAAGTGCAACGATGTTGGGAAGCCTTCCTGAAAGTTATGATACATTGGTAACCGCACTGGAATCTCGTAAAGAAAGTGAACTGACAGCAGCAGTTGTGCAATCGAAGTTAATCGATGAATATAAACGTCGAAAGGACAGAGGCGAGATGGGTGACGGGAATGGCTCCGCATTGAAAGTAATGCACAAAAGTATAAATAAATCAAGCCAATTAAAGAAAAAGGACATAGTATGTTATCGTTGTGGCAATAAAGGTCATTATGCAAAGAAATGTAAGACACAAAGAGGCGATAAAGAAAAGAAAGCTACCGACGAAAAGAAAGTAAACTTGGCAACTGAACGTGATGAAGGTGACACATATGGTGAATTTGCATTCATGACAAGTAATTTTAAAAGTGGATGGTTTGTTGATTCAGGAGCAACGTTGAGACATTACATCGAATAAAGTGTTGTTTAAAAATCTGGATACAAATTATCGTGATGAAATTTCCGTAGCGAATGGTCAAGTTGCTGATGTTAAAGGTAAAGGCACCGTTCATTAAACGGTATTAAACGATGTATTTTGGGCACCTTCAATCAAGACAGATTTAATATCAGTGAATAAATTAAATGAAAAAGGTTGTGATGTATTATTTTCAAAGGATAAACGATGTCAAATCAGTTTTAATGGAAAACAAGTGGCAGTTGGTTTACCACGAGGGGGATTATGCCGTTTAAAAGAAACAAATAAAGCTCCGATTCCGGCCCACACAATAAAATTGATGAAAATATTGAGTCTGGTCATTCAGGTTGCATTCATAAAGTGCACCGAATTTTGGGTCACCGTGACAGTGAAGTTGTTAAAATGTTGTCAAAACTTGGATACGTCAAGGGTGTGAAAATTATACCATGCAGAGATGAATGTAAGAATTATGACGTGCAGAAAGTATGCTTGATTTAATTCATTCGGATGTGTGTGGCCCAATGAAAACAGCATCAGCGTCAGGTAAAAGATACATTTTGACATTAATTGATGATTTCTCGCGATATACAGTAATATGTTTGCTTGAAAAGAAATCTGAAGTATTGCACAAATTTAAAGAATATGTCGAAATGACTAAAACAATGTTTGGCAAGAAACCCAAATACATACGATCAGATCGAGGTGGTGAATACGTAAACAAAGAATTTCATGCATATTTAAAACAAGAGGGTATTCAACAACAACGAACAGCTCCGTATACCCCTCAGCAGAATGGTGTAGCTGAACGCAAAAATAGGACGCTAGTGGAAATGGCTTGATGTATGCTTATCGATGCTGGAATGCCACACGTATTTTGGGCTGAGGCAGTTGTTGCTGCGAATTATATTCAGAATAGATTACCAGGACGATCGATTTTAACCACTCCGTTTGAAGGTTGGTTTGGTTGTAAACCGAAGCTCGACCATATGAGAGTTTTTGGTGCAGAATGCTATGTATGGATTTCGCCACAGAAACGGCATAAGCTTGAAAATAAATCCGTGCATGCATTATTTGTTGGTTATGATACTAAATCGAAAGCTAACAGATGCTATGACACAAAAACAGGAAAAATATTGATTAGCAGAGATGTTCAATTTTTACACAAAAGGACAAAACTGGAAACTAAAATCTTTACTCCAGCACGAAAGACTGGTAAGTTGAATAAATCAAACGATTCAATTTGCAATGACGATCACACTGTAATTGTGAGATATGGTATGGATTCTGAACAATCTGAGTTGAACTCGATTGAGGTTACACACGATGCTGATGACAGTTTTGCGGACACGGATAAGACATTGCAGCCAAACGCAGTTTCATTTCCGGACAGTGATGCTTATTTTAGTGATGAAAAGACTTTAGTGGACACATCGACTGTTGATAATGAAGAGAATACACATGGTAAAAATGATGTACAAAGATCCGGACGCACAAACAAAGGTACATGGACATCAACTAAATTTCAAGATGAAATTTTTTCAGTTAAACAAGCAACAGAAGAACCAACAATGAGGCAGTTAGCGGTGTGAACAAAGATGAATGGGTTAAAGCGATGGAAGAAGAAATGATTTCACTACGCGATAATAATACATGGGAACTGGTGAATTTGCCCATTAATAGAAAACCTATTGGTTCCAAATGGGTATATATATAAAAAAAAAAGAAATTTAGAGAGGCTGCCGGCTTATTTGAATGAGGAGAAGTGTGGAAATAAATAATATATTTATTCAGCATTCAAATACTGTTGAAACACACTCATTATGAATTATACATACTTTAGCTGAAAATGATTTCTCATCTTTTCTCTCTCATTCTGAAACGTGTTGTTGTACTACTAACATCGTATGGCGTAGTGTTGTATTATAAAAATATAAAAACAAAAGTTTATCTTAAATCATCGTGTTTAATTTATTATTATTATACTGTATTTTCTACTGAATTCTACAGTTAAATCAAATAAAAAATTATTGCATAAATGGATGGCCAATAAAGAAAAATTGTCAGAAAAGGAAATGGTTTATTATAAAAATAGAAACGACATTTATATTGAAAACAATTTATTATTTTTTGGTGATCAAGTTTAAGAAAAGACACAGAAAAGTCACAGTTTAAGAAAAGAGATGTTACAAAAAATTCACGAAAGGCATTTTGGGATAGTTAGAAGCAATCAACGGGCGAGATCAGTGTTATATTGGCCTGGATTAGACAATGAGATTGAAAATTTAGTGGTTAGTTGTCACATATGTGAGACTTTTAGGAATAATAACGTGAAAGAACCCTTAGTTAGTCATGAAATACCTAATAGACCATTTGAAAAAGTTGCCGTTGACATTTGTGAAATAGGGGTTAGTTGTTATTTTATATTGGTAAATTATTATAGTAAGTGGTTAGAGGTAATAGTATTAAAGAATATAACGTCATCAGAAGTTATTTCAAAATTAAAGTTAGTATTTGCAACATTTGGAATTCCAAATATTTTAGTAAGCGATAATCAACCTTTTGGGAGTTATGAAATGAAACAGTTTGCTGCCGAGTGGAACTTCCAAATAACCACATCATCGCCAAATTATCTTCGTTCGAATGGCCTTGCTGAAAGAGGAGTGCAGACAGCAAAGAAAATATTGAAAAAATCTACTGATTGGCCTTCAGAATTACTAAATTACAGAAATACTAGAGTTATGTTAATGTTACACCAGTTCAATTAATATGGGTCGAAGAACTAGAACAAAGTTGCCTATCAAAGAGAATCTCTTAATTCTGAATGCACAAAATAATATTAAGGATAAAGGCGATGCCACATACACATTTCTACGGACGACATCTAAAAACAGATTTCGCATTTACGAATTAATTAGAGCATATTTTTGACTCAAATCAATGAGATAATATGTAAAATATCTCAAGTTAGTAGCTAAAATAATAAATTTGGAATTATTTAATAATTTTAATTGAAAAATTATCAATTTTCTATTTACCCGTTCCTAGAAACGATTTTTTCTCTGAATGGTATAATTTTACACGTGAACGAACGCACAAAAATCTAAAACGATTTCCGAACTCATCAAAAAATTTTAAACGATTTTTTTCTCTGTTGTCTGTGAACTTCAACAAATGTCAAAAAATTCCAAAACAAAATATATACAATATTAATATAAATATATACACTTATATAAATATATACACTTTGGATAGAATTGGCGGTATAAACATTCAGCTCAAAACAAAATATAAAGAATTGTTGTTGTAAAAATCGTCTGTATTTTTTTTGGTATGTGGCGAGGCAAAATAAATTTACGCACCTATCGTCTGTTATTAGATGTGTATGTGGCAACGCTTTTAACTAAAATGACATTGAACACAAATTCGTTCATGCACGAACAAAAACTGTTCGAATTCGTATTGCGGAATAGGGGAAATTTTTGAACGTATCGTACATTTTCGTATTCGTATTAGAATTATACGTATTCGTATTCAGGAATACCAATCATACGAATTCGTATATGTTTTGTTCGTATTCGTACAGGAATTAATTTATAAAACTTAAATTAAGATAATTTTACCACAAATCACTTTCTTAACATAATTTACATTTTATTTTATTTTTAAAAACACTTGGTAAACTTTTCGATCGTAAGAATCCTTTTATAGTTTTTTGGGCGTGTTTTGGCATTGGCAACTTTTCAAAAGACACTTCGTTTTAATTTAAAAAAATAATTTGTATTATCAAGTGATACACTAGTACTCACAATCTACTAATCTACTAAATATTTTATAATGTTTTAATTATTTTATTTAATAATTTCAATATTTTTTTAAAGCACAAAATTTTACTGTCCATTTGAACAAAAATAACAACTAATTGATAGGTTTTTTCTTTGCGATATGAGAGCAATATGTATTTTTTTTTATAAACATCTGCTACACATGAAATAGAAAATTGTATATGGCCAAATAAATCACATTCAATGTTTAGTATATAATTTGATTTTTGCAACTCATTATTATTTACGATATCAAAATTTAAAAAATTATAAATATGACATCTTTGTGTTTACATTTTCTTATTATGAAGAAAATTTTACAACAAAAAAATTTCCCTCTGCCTACACTGTAAAAATTAAAATGTGTGGCGGCTCGTTCGTATTCAGGAATACCAATTTATTTTCGTATCGTATTGAATTTTCGTATCGTAAGAAGATTCGTATCGTATTCAGGAATAGGGCCTCTGGTTGTACAATATTTCAAACCCTACACCAAATATGACCTAGACAATATACGAATCAAATAATAAATACTTTGAATACACACTCTTCGCATAAGACGCGTTTCCAAATACTTCAGTATTTCTACATCATGTTTGATGATTTTGGAGTAACATCATTTGACGCCGACGATTTTCCATTTTAATAAATTTTCAAATGTGTAATTTATATTTTCACAAACAATAAAAAAAACCAATACATATTAGAACTGTGAACTGTCAATTTTCAATTAATGAAATAAGTCACGATTTGAATTGGACCACCAGATTACTTATTTCAATCCGCCATTTTGAATAAGTCAAATAAGTCGACTTATTTAAAATAAGTCACGGATTGGACCGCAACCTTAGAATAAGATCCTGTAAGAAAAGTGTCGCGATTATTCGAATCTGGACGAAACTCAACAAATAAAATTGCATACATGTATGTGTGAACTGAAGACAAAAAACAATATGGCGGGAACGATCTTGTGCATGGACATATGTAAAAGGGTATAATTGAAAATACATATGAGGAAAAAGATGGCGTCCAAATGTTGTAAAGCAAAACAAAAAATTTAGGTTTAGAACAATGAATATATTATTCATTATATATGTACTTTATAATATATGGTAATAGTGTATATGTACTTTATAATATATGGTAATAGTGCGAAGAAGTCAGTGAATCAAAAAAAAAATATTGACGAAAAAGGAATCAACAATTTCCCCGCCAAAAAATTAGTTTGTAGGTGAAGGGGAAAGAAATGAAGAAAGCATCACGCTGAAAGAATTAAAGTGTGGAACCGCGGAATGTTAGTTCCAAAAAGTAATCTACTGAATGCGTCGCTAGCCTCGCTTTGGATTAAATAAACCATTCTTATTGGAAAATCTTGTTTTAATTGATTTATGGCCAAATGTTACATATCCCTTTTTCAACCAAGAAAAACATAAAATCGACTCAATTTTAGTCCAACCCACACAAATGTGTGAACACAATACCATCGTATGTAATGGCGTTGTTGAGAAAAACTTTCGCTTGATTTGAAGGAAGACCAACACAATTGTGTGTATAGATATAGTGTTTTTTCGGAACATTTGCCTAACCCGCACAATTGTGTTAGTAAAACACAAAAGGGATATGTTGTTCCATATTGATAATGTTCAATCTATGAAATTATATCCAACTCAAATCTGGCTCGATTAGAGAAGGAAAATATAATACAATATTATATATGTCGCTCCTCTTTTATTTTGTTATGACTGTGTTAGTATACAAAATGATTTTTTAAATTCACAAAGCATCTCCAATAGAATTCCTTATGACTTTTTACTTACAGAAAAGTATGAAAAAAAACTGGACTTCTATTGGGTATGCTCAATGCCTTCTATAGTACTGCCTGTGACAACATTCATTTTTTGCTGATGACGACAACGTAAGTCGACAACCAGATGTCAGCATAATTAAGTAAAAATAATACATTTTGCCTCCGTATTACGACGGCAATAAATTTCACAAACTTAACAAATAAAAATCTGAATTATTATACAATAAATTAATAAGTTATGAACAATTTTATTGTAATTGATTTTCTTAATTTATAAATTGATATCGATCCACATTCAAGAAGTTAAAGAGAATTTAAAGAAATGCGACTATTTAGATAACATAATACAAAGTTCTAGTGTATTCCACTACAAAAATATAAATAAAACCGTGAGAGAAGGGACTGTCACAGGCCAGAACTATGGAAGGCACTGATTATACTCAATAAATGATAATTCCAAAATGTTTTCATATATAAATTATTTAGTACATATTTACATATGTATTGCAGCTAAATTTGATTTATAATTATTAATTTAATATTGTCATTTTCAATATAAAACGTTGATTTTCTTACTGCTTTTCAGTTCGAAAACGAATTACCAATGTGTGATAAATAAATGTAAATAAAGCATTGAGAGCTGCATACATATAAATTAAATGTTTTATTTGGGTTTTTGTGCATGAGTACTTCGGTTTCATTTCTTCATAATAATTCATTTCTTAATTTGTGAAGTGAAAGAAGAAAAGAGACATTCATTTGAATGAACATTGCATATAGTCTTTCGCTTGCCATACAGATTTCCCCTTCAAATTTTTGTTTATAATTTTTATATACATCTTTTCTCCATTAAACTTGTTCATCTGTATAAAATTCATTGTTTGTGCTTTAAGATAAGAAAATAAGAATATAATTGTTTTGATTTAAAATAAGAAATATTATATCAAGAAAATATGAATATGCTTAATTGAAGATTTTATGTTGCAGCTGTACTTATTCTATGATGTTGCAGCTGCATTGATTTCCGTTGATGAAGTGGTAGGTCGAGGCGTAGGACGTAACTCGCGCGTATTTGTTTTCGACACCGTCGAAAATCGCTATTATGAATTTTTTTTTTCGACGGTATAAAACATAAAAATAGTTTATTGTTAATATAACAAACTATAACACTAATATACAAATTTAAATCATACTCACATTTTGATAAAAAAAATATAATTGATTTTAAAAACTCAATATTTATTGTTGGAAATTATCAAAAATATTAAATTTACATTAATTAATTTTTATTAATTAAAAATTTTATAGGTTTAAATTATTAGGTAATTTATTTTTACTAACAAACTTTTTTTATTTCTCAACACTTAACATTTTTCTTTTATGTACTCGACATCTCAAGAGCTATCGTAAAATAGTCGACGTTATCTAAAAAAACACGAGTCGAGTATTTCATAATACCCAAATTCGAGAACGTCGAAATAAAAACGCCGTCGAAAATTTCATAATAGACCCCCTAGGGGTCAATCTTATCCAGGTGTGTAACCTTATTCCGTATAACCTAACGCCTTAACGCAGTAGCCAGATCGATGACATACGACTATAGATCTGAGTTACGTAGAACCATCTGCACATTGAATAGCTCTCCATGCCAGCCTATAGTACAGACATGGAAAATTAGTCGGCCCATGTGATCTGCACTTCGACAGGGGGTCATAGTTGTGTTCTTTTTCATCATCGATCGTAATCAGGGGTGGGATGTTGCAACATCACTTTTTTTTTCGATACTATCGAAATTTACATCTCTTTCTTTCATCATAAATTAGATTTACCGTTTTTCCATTTTTCAATTACTTTGCTTCTATTGCGATCTCTACCAATTCGAATAAAACATTATGTCGTTCTACTCTTACTGTGTCACCTACTTATTTTAAGAGTCATACTTTATCGAAAACAAAAAAGTGATAAAAAAAACAATTTATTCTAGTAGTGTGCGATCGCAATATAGAAAGCAAAATTGAAAAGTGAAACGACAACCACTTTATTTTAGGAAAAAGGGATATAATTTTCGATAAATATCGAAAAAAGTGTTTTTTTTTTTATTTCTTTATTTGCTAAGGTCAGATACTGCTACCCATAAGACCTATAGATTTTTTTTTATTTTATATTTATTATATTATATGTGTGTCCAGTCGTAACTATTTGTTACCACCGGGAATCGAACCCGAGACCCTCTATACACACAGCAAGCGTTCTACCATAGACAAATTATAAATAAGACTGCTAAACCAATGGAAAATTTATGTTTAAATCAAATTCTCGATGTCGTTACAAATGGAAAAAAATTTCTAGCGGCTGTTAGTAGAAATATTAGTTAATACTCAAACCCTATTTTGGTCTACATTATGAGCGCAATACATATTTCTCGCTCAATATATTTTTTCAATACGCGTGCCAAATAAAATTTTTTATATTTGTGTATATGTACAGTAAAAAAGAAACAAACGGAAAAATACAAATTCAACTTATTTTTTATTTTCGTTTGAAAGTATCCTTTCTCTTCTTTCTTTAAGTCATACACTTATATTTTAGTAAAACAGAATGAAATGAAACTAAAACGCACGTATTATCTATATACATACTCGTATATACTGTTACGGTGACACCTAGATTAGAATAGAATAAGTTAATTTCATTAATTGTTCAATTACGTGTATGATTTATACTCAACATTTAGGCGTATTTCTATACTAACATATTTGCTGCGCATTTAGGATTATTCTAGAAACAAATATTTTGGTATATAAAGGCGCGCGTTGACGTGTATTGCTGAGTATTATTTTAAACGTGATACAGTGAAGGTTAAATAGAAAGATTATTAAAGTGATTATTAAAGTGATTATTAAAGCGATTATTAAAGTGTTAATTAAAAAGTGTGTTATAATTATAATAATTAATTGTGAAAATTGTGTTGTATAATAAATTGTGTTGTGTAAATAAAATTGTGTGAGTTAAAATTGAAGCAGTGTATTTATTCACAATCCAGTGATTCGAACCTTGATTGACAAGGCAAAATCGTAACAATTGGTGACAGCGGTGGGATTGTGAATAATAAGGAAAATGATTCTCTACGAATTAAAGCTTGCGCAATTAAAGGAGCAACTGAAGCAGCGAGGTTTGGCTAGTGAAGGCACAAAAGCTAGTTTGGTGGAGCGACTACGTGAGGCCATGGAGAAGGACGGTTTAAATCCAGATGTGTATGATTTCGAGGAGGACAACACGGATGAGATCAGTGTGGACAAGAAAGAAAAGGAAGAACAAACGATGGTCGGAACAACACAAAACCCATCCGGAAGTTTCGATTTATCGCAGTTGATGGCTGCTATGAATCAAATGATGGGACAACAGTTGGAGCTACAAGGGGCGGACATTAAACATCAAATGAAACAGCAGATGTTACAAGTGGAGCAACAAGGGGCCGACATTAAACAATCGAACCAAGAAATTAAACAGAAGATTGTACAGATGGAGCAACAAGGAGCGGACATTAAAAACCAAATAGAAGTTGGTCAAAAGAAAATGGACGAGAAGTTTCTGGAGTTATCTTCTACACTACACGGTAAAGTGGAAAAACTGCAAACAGAAGTACACGCAGAAATTCAAAATGTTAAAGGGACGGTTCAACAAAAATTTGAATCGGTTAAACAAGATTTTCAAACGGAAGTTAAACGTCTCGAGAAGGAGCTCCAAGATGTCAAGTCAAATGGAACAACAGGTCAAGTGATCCAGACAGTTAACGCAGTTAAGATAAAACCACCAACATTTGATGGAACAACTTCCTTCAGTATTTTTAAGTTCCAATTCGAAACTGCGATTAAGCAAAATCAGTGGACTGAAGAACAATGTGTTGCAGCATTAATTGTGGCTCTTAAAGGCGAAGCGGCAGAAACATTACAAATCATTCCCGAGCAGGAACGGAACGTTTACATGGGAATTATGAAGGCGTTAGATCGAAAATACGGAAGCGACCACAAACGAGAAATCTATCGCATGGAATTGAAGAGTCGATACCAAAGAGCAGGAGAATCGCTACAGGAATTTTCATCGGCAATTGAGCGGCTCGCGCATTTAGTACATTCAAATATGTCGGCCGAATACATGGAGCGAATTAAAATGGATGCATTCATTGACGGTATTCGAGATCCTGAGACGCGCAGAGCGGTGATGTTGTCACCTAAGGCAACTTTCACGGAAACCATCGCTTGTGCGTTAACAAACGAAACTGCGCAAACCATCATAAAACCAGCAATGAAAATTCGTCGAGTGGAGATTGATTCCAGAATAGACACCGCACGGGCTACGCCAAGATTCAGAGATGGAAGTGGCAGGATTAAATGCTGGGTATGTGATAGAATGGGTCACATCTCACGGGACTGTTGGGAGATTAAGAAGAAACGAGCAAGGTCGCCATCTCCTATGAAGCGTAGACCAAACGAAGAGCAGATAGAATCCAGAAAGGAGCGTCAGACGACAGCGGAGTCGTTAAACTAAAAAGAGTCAGCTTGAAGGGGCAGAAGCTGGCTCCCACAACCGATTGCCCCACAACCTCCATCCATGTTTCTAGAATAGCAAGGAACGGTGACAGCTTAACAATTGAAGCCGATATTGATGGGAAGAAATGCATGATCACGCTGGATACGGGAGCAACACATACGATTGTTCGTGAGGATATTATTGATGGAATTATGGAACCAGCTAATGGCATTAAATTACGAACGGCGACTGGAGAAAATTCAGCAATAAAAGGGAAAAAGGTCGTAAAAATAAGGATTGGACGAAATCACTTTCAACACGAGGTGCTGGTTGCAGATATTGTAGACGAAGTCATCTTGGGAATGGACTTCATGAGAACGAATGGCTTCGTGGTGGATGTTGGACGGGGTGTATTAACCTACGATAATATCGAGTTGCCACTTCACGTTAGCGCCGTTATAGGAGAAACAACCAGGCAAATTATAATGGATCATCGGGAGAAGCTGCCACCGAACTCGGAAACAATAGTATGGGCAAGATTGGAAGGAGGTTCTGGGTCACCCAGGTTGTGGGTTGTGGAAGCCAATGAAGCAGAGAGCGGAGCCAGAGAAATTATGATCGGGAAAGTTTTAGTGAAACCAGACAGCGATAATAGAGTACCAATTAGGACTCTAAATCTCTCGGATAAGACGAAAACCATCAAGAAAGGGACAATAATCGGAAAATGTGAAGAAATATCGGCGATAGTGAAGTGCGAGCAGAAAAATCCGATTAAGACGGCTAACTCGCAAGTGCAGAAAGAGATTATAGATCAACTTATGGAGAAATGGACCGAAGATCTTACCATGGAACAGAAAAGTTTGGCAAAACAATTGCTCGAGCGGTACATGCCAATATTCTGCAGTACATCGGACAATAATGGGAGAACCACAATGGTAAAACATCGAATAGATACAGGAGCAGAAACGCCGATTCGACAACCACCCAGGAGATTACCATTGGCAAAGCAAGGAGAAGTGGATCGAATGGTAAAAGATATGCAAGCAGCAGGGGTAATCGAAACATCAAGCAGTCCATGGAGTTCACCAGTGGTGTTAGTCGAGAAAAAGGATGGTAGCATGAGATTCTGCGTGGATTATCGAAAATTAAATGCTGTGACGAAAAAGGATAGTTACCCATTGCCAAGGATCGATGACACGTTAGACACATTATCGGGTGCTCGAATATTTTCGACATTAGATCTGCAAAGCGGCTATTGGCAAGTGGAAGTCCAGGAGGAAGATCGCGAGAAAACGGCATTCAGTGTGGGTAACGGATTATGGCAATTTAACGTTATGCCATTCGGATTATGTAACGCCCCTGCGACTTTTGAACGGCTAATGGAGCGCGTGCTAAAGGGATTACATTGGAGGACGTGCCTCGTATATTTGGACGACATCATCGTTATGGGCAAGGATTTCGACGAGCATTTAAGGAATTTGGCAGAGGTTTTGGATCGGATACAAGCCGCCGGATTGAAGCTAAGCCCAAAGAAATGCAAACTATTTAGAACGGAAGTAAAATATTTGGGTCATAAGGTAACAACCAATGGAATCCATACCGATGAAGACAAGATCGCAGCAGTGAAGGAATGGCCACGACCTAAAAACTTACATGAATTACGGAGCTTCCTTGGATTGTGTACCTATTATAGACGATTCGTGCCAGGATTCGCCAATATTGCAAAGAGTTTACACGAGTTAACCAGGAAGAACAAGGCATTCGAATGGAAGGATGATCAAGAAGAGGCATTTGTGGAACTAAGACGACGATTATGCGAAGCACCAATCCTCGCATACCCTATACCCAACGTTAAATTCATTTTGGACACCGATGCAAGTAATGATGGTATAGGAGGAGTATTATCACAGGCAATAAATGGTGAGGAGCGAGTTATTGCATATTACTCCAAGATGTTATCAAAACCGGAACGGAATTATTGTGTAACACGGAAAGAGTTGTTGGCTATAGTGGAATGTGTTAAGCACTTCCATAAGTACCTCTATGGCCAAACATTTCTTCTACGGACGGATCATGGAGCTTTGCGCTGGTTGTTACAATTCAAAAATCCAGAGGGACAAGTAGCACGTTGGATCGAACGTTTGCAAAGCTACGATTTCCAAATTGAACATCGGAAGGGAACCGCACATGGAAATGCCGACGCATTATCAAGAAGGCCATGTCCCGTGGAATGCAAGCATTGTGGGCGTGTGGAGGGTAAGGAAAACATCATCGATATTCGGCTTATGCAAGTGCTACCTGATGAGGAATGGACTGATGAAATGATCAAGAAGGAGCAATTACGGGATGCTGACCTGTCATTCATCATGAAACATAAGGAAAAGGAACACCGGCCCACATGGAGTGAGATAGCTGACAAAGCTCCCATTGTAAAAGCATATTGGGCTCAATGGGATAGCCTCCACATAGAAAATGGATGTTTAAAACGAAAGTGGGAAAGCACGGATGGTAAAGTAAAACAATTGTTGGTAGTGGTGCCAAAAGGTCGGATAGCGGAAATCCTCAAGGAGTATCACGGAGGAGCAAGTGGAGGTCACCTAGGGATTAATAAAACATTAGCCAAAATTCGACAACGTTTCTATTGGTCCGGATGTAGACAGTCAGTAGTAGAATGGTGTCGAAGATGTGACCAATGTGCGGCAGTGAAGGGACCAGCACGAAAAAGCCGTGGAACCATGAAACAATATAATGTCGGGGCACCATTTGAGAGAATTGCAATGGACGTGGCGGGGCCATTTCCGACCACCGAGAGCGGAAATAAATATGTGCTAGTAATAATGGATTATTTCAGCAAATGGCCGGAAGTGTACCCCATACCCAATCAGGAGACAACAACAATAGCTGATGCCGTGGTTAACAATTGGATTAGCAGATTTGGTGTACCTATGGAAATTCACACGGATCAAGGAAGGAATTTCGAATCGGTGGTATTTCAGGAGATATGTCAGATGCTTGGAATCAATAAAACAAGAACGACGCCTTTACACCCACAATCGGACGGTATGGTGGAAAGATTCAATGGTACATTGGAGGAATATCTAGCAAAAGCTGTGGAAAGGAACCAACGCAACTGGGATCGACATATACCAATGTTCCTGATGGCCTACCGATCAGCGGTACATGACACAACAGGAGTGACACCAGCTAAAACCATATTTGGGAACAATCTGCGATTACCAGGAGATTTAAAATTTGGGGCTGTTCCATCAGCAGCTCTATGCGGACAGGATTACGTCGACCGAATGAAAGAGGAACTTAATGAAATACATCAATTTGTACGGGAGAAAATTCGAATATCAAGTGATCGAATGAAAGCTCGATATGACATACGAGCAAATAATCAAGGCTTCGAGGAAGGGCAATTGGTATGGCTTCACAACCCACAACGGCACAAGGGATTATCACCGAAGTTGCAACCCACATGGGAAGGACCTTACACTGTCATTAAAAAGTTGAACGACGTGGTTTATCGCATACAGAAAGGACGGAAAGGTAAACCAAAGGTGGTGCATTTAGAGCGTTTGGCGCTCTACAGAGGAGGTGATCTGGATCCTGTTCGGGACGAACAGGCTTAGGTGGGGGGTAGTGTTACGGTGACACCTAGATTAGAATAGAATAAGTTAATTTCATTAATTGTTCAATTACGTGTATGATTTATACTCAACATTTAGGCGTATTTCTATACTAACATATTTGCTGCGCATTTAGGATTATTCTAGAAACAAATATTTTGGTATATAAAGGCGCGCGTTGACGTGTATTGCTGAGTATTATTTTAAACGTGATACAGTGAAGGTTAAATAGAAAGATTATTAAAGTGATTATTAAAGTGATTATTAAAGCGATTATTAAAGTGTTAATTAAAAAGTGTGTTATAATTATAATAATTAATTGTGAAAATTGTGTTGTATAATAAATTGTGTTGTGTAAATAAAATTGTGTGAGTTAAAATTGAAGGAGTGTATTTATTCACAATCCAGTGATTCGAACCTTGATTGACAAGGCAAAATCGTAACAATACATATTGTTACGGTGACACCTAGATTAGAATAGAATAAGTTAATTTCATTAATTGTTCAATTACGTGTATAATTTATACTCAACATTTAGGCGTATTTCTATACTAACATATTTGCTGCGCATTTAGGATTATTCTAGAAACAAATATTTTGGTATATAAGGGCGCGCGTTGACGTGTATTGCTGAGTATTATTTTAAACGTGATACAGTGAAGGTTAAATAGAAAGATTATTAAAGTGATTATTAAAGCGATTATTAAAGTGATTATTAAAGCGATTATTAAAGTGATAATTAAAAAGTGTGTTATAAGTGTAATAATTAATTGTGAATTTCGTGTTGTATAATAAATTGTGTTGTGTAAATAAAATTGTGTGAGTTAAAATTGAAGCAGTGTATTTATTCACAATCCAGTGATTCGAACCTTGATTGACAAGGCAAAATCGTAACAATTGGTGACAGCGGTGGGATTGTGAATAATAAGGAAAATGATTCTCTACGGATTAAAGCTTGGGCAATTAAAGCAGCAACTGACACGGCGAGGTTTGGCCAGTGAAGGCACAACAGCTAGTTTGGTGGAGCGACTACGTGAGGCCATGGAGAAGGAAGGTTTAGATCCAGACGTGTATGATTTCGAGGAGGAAAAAACGGATGAGATCAGTATGGATAAGAAAGAAAAGGACGTACAAACGGTGGTCGAAACAACGCTAAACCCATCTGGAAGTTTCGATTTTTCGCAGTTGATGGCTGCTATGAATATGATGGGACAACAGTTAAAGCAACAAGGGGCGGACATTAAACAATCGAACCAGGATATGAAACAACAGATGTTACAAGTGGAGCAACAAGGAGCGGACATTAAACATCAAATGAAATTGTCGAACCAGGACATGAAACAGCAGATGGAGCAACAAGGGGCGGACATTAAAAACCAAATAGAAGATGGCCAAAAGAAAATGGACGAGAGGTTTCTGGAGTTATCTTCTACACTACACGGTAAAGTGGAAAAAGTGCAAACAGAAGTACAAGAAATACACGCAGAAATTCAAAATGTTAAAGGGACGGTTCAACAAAAATTTGAATCGGTTAAACAAGATTTTCAAACGGAAGTTAAACGTCTCGAGAAGGAGCTCCAAGATGTCAAGGCGAATGGAACGACACAGCAAGTGATTCAGACGGTTAATGCAGTTAAGATAAAACCACCAACATTTGATGGAACAACATCCTTCAGTATTTTTAAGTTCCAATTCGAAACGGCCATTAAGCAATATCAGTGGACTGAAGAACAATGTGTTGCAGCGTTAATTGTGGCTCTTAAAGGCGAAGCGGCGGAAACACTACAAATCATTCCCGAGCAGGAACGGAACGTTTACATGGGAATTATGAAGGCGTTAGATCGAAAATACGGAAGTGACCACAAACGAGAAATCTATCGCATGGAATTGAAGGGTCGATACCAAAGAGCAGGAGAATCGCTACAGGAATTTTCATCGGCAATTGAGCGGCTCGCGCATTTAGTACATTCAAATATGTCGGCCGATTACATGGAGCGAATTAAAATGGATGCATTCATTGACGGTATTCGAGATCCTGAGACGCGCAGAGCGGTGATGTTGTCACCTAAGGCAACTTTCACGGAAACCATCGCTTGTGCGTTAACAAACGAAACTGCGCAAACCATCATCAAACCAGCAATGAAAATTCGTCGAGTGGAGATTGATTCCAGAATAGACACCGCACGGGCTACGCCAAGATTCAGAGATGGAAGTGGCAGGATTAAATGCTGGGTATGTGATAGAATGGGTCACATCTCACGGGACTGTTGGGAGATTAAGAAGAAACGAGCAAGGTCGCCATCTCCTATGAAGCGTAGACCAAACGAAGAGCAGATAGAATCCAGAAAGGAGCGTCAGACGACAGCGGAGTCGTTAAACTAAAAAGAGTCAGCTTGAAGGGGCAGAAGCTGGCTCCCACAACCGATTGCCCCACAACCTCCATCCATGTTTCTAGAATAGCAAGGAACGGTGACAGCTTAACAATTGAAGCCGATATTGATGGGAAGAAATGCATGATCACGCTGGATACGGGAGCAACACATACGATTGTTCGTGAGGATATTATTGATGGAATTATGGAACCAGCTAATGGCATTAAATTACGAACGGCGACTTTAGAAAATTCAGCAATAAAAGGGAAAAAGGTCGTAAAAATAAGGATTGGACGAAATCACTTTCAACACGAGGTGCTGGTTGCAGATATTGTAGACGAAGTCATCTTGGGAATGGACTTCATGAGAACGAATGGCTTCGTGGTGGATGTTGGACGGGGTGTATTAACCTACGATAATATCGAGTTGCCACTTCACGTTAGCGCCGTTATAGGAGAAACGACCAGGCAAATTATAATGGATCATCGGGAGAAGCTGCCACCGAACTCGGAAACAATAGTATGGGCAAGATTGGAAGGAGGTTCTGGGTCACCCAGGTTGTGGGTTGTGGAAGCCAATGAAGCAGAGAGCGGAGCCAGAGAAATTATGATCGGGAAAGTTTTAGTGAAACCAGACAGCGATAATAGAGTACCAATTAGGACTCTAAATCTCTCGGATAAGACGAAAACCATCAAGAAAGGGACAATAATCGGAAAATGTGAAGAAATATCGGCGATAGTGAAGTGCGAGCAGAAAAATCCGATTAAGACGGCTAACTCGCAAGTGCAGAAAGAGATTATAGATCAACTTATGGAGAAATGGACCGAAGATCTTACCATGGAACAGAAAAGTTTGGCAAAACAATTGCTCGAGCGGTACATGCCAATATTCTGCAGTACATCGGACAATAATGGGAGAACCACAATGGTAAAACATCGAATAGATACAGGAGCAGAAACGCCGATTCAACAACCACCCAGGAGATTACCATTGGCAAAGCAAGGAGAAGTGGATCGAATGGTAAAAGATATGCAAGCAGCAGGGGTAATCGAAACATCAAGCAGTCCATGGAGTTCACCAGTGGTGTTAGTCGAGAAAAAGGATGGTAGCATGAGATTCTGCGTGGATTATCGAAAATTAAATGCTGTGACGAAAAAGGATAGTTACCCATTGCCAAGGATCGATGACACGTTAGACACATTATCGGGTGCTCGAATATTTTCGACATTAGATCTGCAAAGCGGCTATTGGCAAGTGGAAGTCCAGGAGGAAGATCGCGAGAAAACGGCATTCAGTGTGGGTAACGGATTATGGCAATTTAACGTTATGCCATTCGGATTATGTAACGCCCCTGCGACTTTTGAACGGCTAATGGAGCGCGTGCTAAAGGGATTACATTGGAGGACGTGCCTCGTATATTTGGACGACATCATCGTTATGGGCAAGGATTTCGACGAGCATTTAAGGAATTTGGCAGAGGTTTTGGATCGGATACAAGCCGCCGGATTGAAGCTAAGCCCAAAGAAATGCAAACTATTTAGAACGGAAGTAAAATATTTGGGTCATAAGGTAACAACCAATGGAATCCATACCGATGAAGACAAGATCGCAGCAGTGAAGGAATGGCCACGACCTAAAAACTTACATGAATTACGGAGCTTCCTTGGATTGTGTACCTATTATAGACGATTCGTGCCAGGATTCGCCAATATTGCAAAGAGTTTACACGAGTTAACCAGGAAGAACAAGGCATTCGAATGGAAGGATGATCAAGAAGAGGCATTTGTGGAACTAAGACGACGATTATGCGAAGCACCAATCCTCGCATACCCTATACCCAACGTTAAATTCATTTTGGACACCGATGCAAGTAATGATGGTATAGGAGGAGTATTATCACAGGCAACAAATGGTGAGGAGCGAGTTATTGCATATTACTCCAAGATGTTATCAAAACCGGAACGGAATTATTGTGTAACACGGAAAGAGTTGTTGGCTATAGTGGAATGTGTTAAGCACTTCCATAAGTACCTCTATGGCCAAAAATTTCTTCTACGGACGGATCATGGAGCTTTGCGCTGGTTGTTACAATTCAAAAATCCAGAGGGACAAGTAGCACGTTGGATCGAACGTTTGCAAAGCTACGATTTCCAAATTGAACATCGGAAGGGAACCGCACATGGAAATGCCGACGCATTATCAAGAAGGCCATGTCCCGTGGAATGCAAGCATTGTGGGCGTGTGGAGGGTAAGGAAAACATCATCGATATTCGGCTTATGCAAGTGCTACCTGATGAGGAATGGACTGATGAAATGATCAAGAAGGAGCAATTACGGGATGCTGACCTGTCATTCATCATGAAACATAAGGAAAAGGAACACCGGCCCACATGGAGTGAGATAGCTGACAAAGCTCCCATTGTAAAAGCATATTGGGCTCAATGGGATAGCCTCCACATAGAAAATGGATGTTTAAAACGAAAGTGGGAAAGCACGGATGGTAAAGTAAAACAATTGTTGGTAGTGGTGCCAAAAGATCGGATAGCGGAAATCCTCAAGGAGTATCACGGAGGAGCAAGTGGAGGTCACCTAGGGATTAATAAAACATTAGCCAAAATTCGCCAACGTTTCTACTGGTCCGGATGTAGACAGTCAGTAGTAGAATGGTGTCGAAGATGTGACCAATGTGCGGCAGTGAAGGGACCAGCACGAAAAAGCCGTGGAACCATGAAACAATATAATGTCGGGGCACCATTTGAGAGAATTGCAATGGACGTGGCGGGGCCATTTCCGACCACCGAGAGCGGAAATAAATATGTGCTAGTAATAATGGATTATTTCAGCAAATGGCCGGAAGTGTACCCCATACCCAATCAGGAGACAACAACAATAGCTGATGCCGTGGTTAACAATTGGATTAGCAGATTTGGTGTACCTATGGAAATTCACACGGATCAAGGAAGGAATTTCGAATCGGTGGTATTTCAGGAGATATGTCAGATGCTTGGAATCAATAAAACAAGAACGACGCCTTTACACCCACAATCGGACGGTATGGTGGAAAGATTCAATGGTACATTGGAGGAATATCTAGCAAAAGCTGTGGAAAGGAACCAACGCAACTGGGATCGACATATACCAATGTTCCTGATGGCCTACCGATCAGCGGTACATGACACAACAGGAGTGACACCAGCTAAAACCATATTTGGGAACAATCTGCGATTACCAGGAGATTTAAAATTTGGGGCTGTTCCATCAGCAGCTCTATGCGGACAGGATTACGTCGACCGAATGAAAGAGGAACTTAATGAAATACATCAATTTGTACGGGAGAAAATTCGAATATCAAGTGATCGAATGAAAGCTCGATATGACATACGAGCAAATAATCAAGGCTTCGAGGAAGGGCAATTGGTATGGCTTCACAACCCGCAACGGCACAAGGGATTATCACCGAAGTTGCAACCCACATGGGAAGGACCTTACACTGTCATTAAAAAGTTGAACGACGTGGTTTATCGCATACAGAAAGGACGGAAAGGTAAACCAAAGGTGGTGCATTTAGAGCGTTTGGCGCTCTACAGAGGAGGTGATCTGGATCCTGTTCGGGACGAACAGGCTTAGGTGGGGGGTAGTGTTACGGTGACACCTAGATTAGAATAGAATAAGTTAATTTCATTAATTGTTCAATTACGTGTATAATTTATACTCAACATTTAGGCGTATTTCTATACTAACATATTTGCTGCGCATTTAGGATTATTCTAGAAACAAATATTTTGGTATATAAGGGCGCGCGTTGACGTGTATTGCTGAGTATTATTTTAAACGTGATACAGTGAAGGTTAAATAGGAAGATTATTAAAGTGATTATTAAAGCGATTATTAAAGTGATTATTAAAGCGATTATTAAAGTGATAATTAAAAAGTGTGTTATAAGTGTAATAATTAATTGTGAATTTCGTGTTGTATAATAAATTGTGTTGTGTAAATAAAATTGTGTGAGTTAAAATTGAAGCAGTGTATTTATTCACAATCCAGTGATTCGAACCTTGATTGACAAGGCAAAATCGTAACAATATGTACTATTTAAAATAATGTTTGTGCACGATCGATAATTTCTTGTTTAGATATATAGAATTTAAACACGTGGTGACCATGAAAAGGAAGAGCCCAATATGCAATGCCGACGGAATTCCATTTACATTCGCGTTCTAAAACCAAACTGCTTCTATGGAAAGAACCATGTGTATCACGCGGAAATTCGTACTCCCCGCCAAAGAAAAGTGTCACAAAAATTCCGGTGTCGGTGTGAATCCCAACTAAAAAGAGAAAAAACCACAGAAACAAAAACACGTGTTTGTATATATTTTCCAATTGGAATAAATAATAATTCTTATTTGAAATAAAACAACATTTTCCATTTATAATAAAATAAATATTAATTTTTTATTAGCACAAAAATACACAATTAAATTTTATAACAAAAATTTTATAAATTAAATTTTAAGCACGTTCACCATACGTCTGGTTTGTTCACCATACGCGAATCCAATTGAACATCCCAACAAGCACAACCGATCTTGAAAAGAAAAAAATGCATTGAAAATTTACAACGTAAATGTATTTCGCGACGACGCCATTGTGAGACAGATTTCTATTACCTTTTTAGTCCAAATTTGTACATCGCGATCACTAAATAACTTAATAATTATTATTTTATACTTAAATTTAAAACTATTTACTTTAACAAATAGAAAACATTATAATGAAACACAACACTTTAAAGAAAAAAAATTTAATTATGTAGTGCAACCGTGCACATCGACTTGTCAGAAGAAACTGAAAATAAAAGATACAATCGAAACTTATAAAACGAAAATAATATTACCGCGAAATAGAAAGAGAAAAACAATTATTTTTCTCCAAAATAAATATTTTTGTGTCTTTGATATTTCGTAGTACGGAATTTTGTACGACATTTGAGCAGTTTTTTCCACACAGTGGAATAATTGCATACTGGGGAGGATCTATTTTAGATGTAAGTATGTAGCTACGATGATTGTTTTGGTGTGCTACATGAAGTATAATTTAAAAAACAAATATTTGGAGGAAATGATAAGAAACATCAACAATTTATGAACGAAAGGGAAAAATATTATAATTAAATGGTTTTTTAATGATCGCAGAAAACAATTACATATACATATTACATATTTGTGTTTGGTTACATTATGTATATTTTATATGCCTATCTATACTGGTTTGTCCAAATTAAATACATTCATGACTAAATTTTCCCTAAGTATATTATTAAGCATGCATGATTTAAATTCGATAATTTTAAAATACCTAACAATTTTATAAATGATTTTATTTTTGAGAAAATGAATAAAATCAGCTTACACCGGAAAGATGTCTTTGGGAAAATATACTATGTATTGGGATTTGCCTCCAAAAAAATTGGTCAAGCATACAAATTTTTGTTAACGTTTTCCCCTTATTCCATATTATCTGAAGCATGGTAAAGGTATTATAGGACTTGATTTGTTTCAACTAGCTTTTGCAAACATTTTAAGACGTCGAAAATAAAAATTAGTTTTTGATTTTAACTAAATTTGCAAAAACATTGATATTTCGATTGCGGTTGTGGTATATACATATATAGAATTATGAGTATACACAATATCCGTGCAATTCCATTTTTAACCTGCTAACCCTAAATTAAAATCATCCTAAGGTTTAAAATGACAATATATAAATATTTCGTTGTTCGTTGTTGTCAATTGATTTACAAGCTTACATTAAAAGTACGCTGCAATTTTTCAGATACCAACCACCCCTTATCATGGAAACTACCCCAAATTTCTCTAGAATAAATGACCACTTCTTTGAAAATTTCAAAAAATAAGTGTGCTTTAGACCACACTACTGAAGTAAAACTTCTAATATATATTTAATATTTATAATATTGTATAATATAGAAAAATTATAATATTGGAAAAAAAAATTGGTCACCCTTTGCGTTCTCGAGTGTCACCTAGCCGTTTATGTCTGATGCCACAAGAGGTAACCTTGTAACTTGGTAACTTTTTCAAGGCCAACTAATCGTAATAGACAATGTTTATGTATGTGTCACAAAATGGACAAAAAAACCATTTTTGAAATCTCTTCGCATAGTAAAAATGGCCTTGAAATATTTTTTATTTCATTTATGTATAACCACAGTACATCATGTGGTTTCATCGAAAATATGTTTAAGTCGCATTAAAACCTGTATCATAGGCTATCGGGGAAAGAAACGAAGAAAGAATCGGTTTCTGTGATACCTCGTGTGAAATGGAGCTATAATATAGAAAAAATACATATATAAAATATATCACACGGACAAATTTTTTTTGGTCACCCTGTGCGTTCTTGAGTGAGTAAGTTAGTGAGTGACATAGATGTTATAATATAGAAAAAAAAAAAAATTTTGGTCACCCTGTGCGTTCTCGAGTGAGTCAGTCAGTGACATAGAAGTCTATATTATGAATTTCCAATTTTCCTGTTTTTCAATTTTCCAATTTACAAATTTTCCAATTTTCCAATTTACCAACTTTCAAAATTTCCTACATTCATATTTTTTATTTCCCTATTTTGCAATTTTGCAATTTTTCAATTTTTCAATTTTTCAATTTTCCAATTTTCCAATTGTCCAATTTTCCAATTTTCGAATTTTCCAATTTTCCAAATTTTTCAATTTTTCAATTTTCCAATTAACCAATTTTCCAATTTTCATATTTTCATATTTTCATATTTTCATATTTTCATATCATCATATTTTCATATTTTCATATTTTCATATTTTCATATTTTCATATTTTCATATTTTCATATTTTCATATTTTCATATTTTCATATTTTCATATTTTCATATTTTCATATTTTCATATTTTCATATTTTCATATTTTCATATTTTCATATTTTCATATTTTCATATTTTCATATTTTCATATTTTCATATTTTCATATTTTCATATTTTCATATTTTCATATTTTCATATTTTCATATTTTCATATTTTCATATTTTCATATTTTCATATTTTCATATTTTCATATTTTCATATTTTCATATTTTCATATTTTCATATTTTCATATTTTCATATTTTCATATTTTCATATTTTCATATTTTCATATTTTCATATTTTCATATTTTCATATTTTCATATTTTCATATTTTCATATTTTCATATTTTCATATTTTCATATTTTCATATTTTCATATTTTCATATTTTCATATTTTCATATTTTCATATTTTCATATTTTCATATTTTCATATTTTCATATTTTCATATTTTCATATTTTCATATTTTCATATTTTCATATTTTCATATTTTCATATTTTCATATTTTCATATTTTCATATTTTCATATCATCATATTTTCATATCATCATATTTTCATATTTTCATATTTTCATATTTTCATATTTTCATATTTTCATATTTTCATATTTTCATATTTTCATATTTTCATATTTTCATATTTTCATATTTTCATATTTTCATATTTTCATATTTTCATATTTTCATATTTTCATATTTTCATATTTTCATATTTTCATATTTTCATATTTTCATATTTTCATATTTTCATATTTTCATATTTTCATATTTTCATATTTTCTATTTTCCTATTTTCATATTTTCATATTTTCATATTTTCATATTTTCATATTTTCATATTTTCATATTTTCATATTTTCATATTTTCATATTTTCATATTTTCATATTTTCATATTTTCATATTTTCATATTTTCATATTTTCATCTTTTCATATTTTCATATTTTCATATTTTCATATTTTCATATTTTCATATTTTCATATTTTCATATTTTCATATTTTCATATTTTCATATTTTCATATTTTCATATTTTCATATTTTCATATTTTCATATTTTCATATTTTCATATTTTCATATTTTCATATTTTCATATTTTCATATTTTCATATTTTCATATTTTCATATTTTCATATTTTCATATTTTCATATTTTCATATTTTCATATTTTCATATTTTCATATTTTCATATTTTCATATTTTCATATTTTCATATTTTCATATTTTCATATTTTCATATTTTCATATTTTCATATTTTCATATTTTCATATTTTCATATTTTCATATTTTCATATTTTCATATTTTCATATTTTCATATTTTCATATCATCATATTTTCATATCATCATATTTTCATATCATCATATTTTCATATCATCATATTTTCATATCATCATATTTTCATATCATCATATTTTCATATCATCATATTTTCATATTTTCATATTTTCATATTTTCATATTTTCATATTTTCATATTTTCATATTTTCATATTTTCATATTTTCATATTTTCATATTTTCATATTTTCATATTTTCATATTTTCATATTTTCATATTTTCATATTTTCATATTTTCATATTTTCATATTTTCATATTTTCATATTTTCATATTTTCATATTTTCATATTTTCATATTTTCATATTTTCATATTTTCATATTTTCATATTTTCATATTTTCATATTTTCATATTTTCATATTTTCATATTTTCATATTTTCATATTTTCATATTTTCATATTTTCATATTTTCATATTTTCATATTTTCATATTTTCATATTTTCATATTTTCATATTTTCATATTTTCATATTTTCATATTTTCATATTTTCATATTTTCATATTTTCATATTTTCATATTTTCATATTTTCATATTTTCATATTTGCATATTTTCATATCATCATATTTTCATATGATCATATTTTCATATCATCATATTTTCATATCATCATATTTTCATATCATCATATTTTCATATCATCATATTTTCATATCATCATATTTTCATATCATCATATTTTCATATCATCATATTTTCATATCATCATATTTTCATATCATCATATTTTCATATCATCATATTTTCATATCATCATATTTTCATATTTTCATATTTTCATATTTTCATATTTTCATATTTTCATATTTTCATATTTTCATATTTTCATATTTTCATATTTTCATATTTTCATATTTTCATATTTTCATATTTTCATATTTTCATATTTTCATATTTTCATATTTTCATATTTTCATATTTTCATATTTTCATATTTTCATATTTTCATATTTTCATATTTTCATATTTTCATATTTTCATATTTTCATATTTTCATATTTTCATATTTTCATATTTTCATATTTTCATATTTTCTTATTTTCATATTTTCATATTTTCATATTTTAATATTTTCATATTTTCATATTTTCATATTTTCATATTTTCATATTTTCATATTTTCATATTTTCATATTTTCATATTTTCATATTTTCATATTTTCATATTTTCATATTTTCATATTTTCATATTTTCATATTTTCATATTTTCATATTTTCATATTTTCATATTTTCATATTTTCATATTTTCATATTTTCATATTTTCATATTTTCATATTTTCATATTTTCATATTTTCATATTTTCATATTTTCATATTTTCATATTTTCATATTTTCATATTTTCATATTTTCATATTTTCATATTTTCATATTTTCATATTTTCATATTTTCATATTTTCATATTTTCATATTTTCATATTTTCATATTTTCATATTTTCATATTTTCATATTTTCATATTTTCATATTTTCATATTTTCATATTTTCATATTTTCATATTTTCATATTTTCATATTTTCATATTTTCATATTTTCATATTTTCATATTTTCATATTTTCATATTTTCATATTTTCATATTTTCATATTTTCATATTTTCATATTTTCATATTTTCATATTTTCATATTTTCATATTTTCATATTTTCATATTTTCATATTTTCATATTTTCATATTTTCATATTTTCATATTTTCATATTTTCATATTTTCATATCATCATATTTTCATATCATCATATTTTCATATCATCATATTTTCATATCATCATATTTTCATATCATCATATTTTCATATCATCATATTTTCATATTTTCATATTTTCATATTTTCATATTTTCATATTTTCATATTTTCATATTTTCATATTTTCATATTTTCATATTTTCATATTTTCATATTTTCATATTTTCATATTTTCATATTTTCATATTTTCATATTTTCATATTTTCATATTTTCATATTTTCATATTTTCATATTTTCATATTTTCATATTTTCATATTTTCATATTTTCATATTTTCATATTTTCATATTTTCATATTTTCATATTTTCATATTTTCATATTTTCATATTTTCATATTTTCATATTTTCATATTTTCATATTTTCATATTTTCATATTTTCATATTTTCATATTTTCATATTTTCATATTTTCATATTTTCATATTTTCATATTTTCATATTTTCATATTTTCATATCATCATATTTTCATATGATCATATTTTCATATCATCATATTTTCATATCATCATATTTTCATATCATCATATTTTCATATCATCATATTTTCATATCATCATATTTTCATATCATCATATTTTCATATCATCATATTTTCATATCATCATATTTTCATATCATCATATTTTCATATCATCATATTTTCATATCATCATATTTTCATATTTTCATATTTTCATATTTTCATATTTTCATATTTTCATATTTTCATATTTTCATATTTTCATATTTTCATATTTTCATATTTTCATATTTTCATATTTTCATATTTTCATATTTTCATATTTTCATATTTTCATATTTTCATATTTTCATATTTTCATATTTTCATATTTTCATATTTTCATATTTTCATATTTTCATATTTTCATATTTTCATATTTTCATATTTTCATATTTTCATATTTTCATATTTTCATATTTTCATATTTTCATATTTTCATATTTTCATATTTTCATATTTTCATATTTTCATATTTTCATATTTTCATATTTTCATATTTTCATATTTTCATATTTTCATATTTTCATATTTTCATATTTTCATATTTTCATATTTTCATATTTTCATATTTTCATATTTTCATATTTTCATATTTTCATATTTTCATATTTTCATATTTTCATATATTCCTATTTTCCAATTTTCCAATTTTCCATTTACTTGTTTTCCAATTTTCTAATTTTCCAATTTTAAAATTTTCCAATTTTCCAATTTACAAATTTTCAAAATTTCCAATTTTGCAAATTTCGAAATTTCGAAATTTCCAATTTTTCCAATTTTCCATTTACCAATTTTCCAATTTTCCTATTTTCTTATTATCCCATTTTTTTAACCAATGATTAAAATAAAATGGTATCAACTAATGTTCCACCTAGGGATTTATGAATTGTCATGGCACATCCTGATACTAAAGGAAAATGATTTCGTTTTGCGTCTATTGTTTCGTTCGCCTCGTTCGATTACACTTTTCGTAACGCATTTGCCAGCTTAGTCCCCAAGTCAAGCGTGCCTAAAGAAGTTTTACTTCAAAATAGACTATTCAATATCCGATAATGGGTATCGCTTTATAATCCTCATCAGAAATGCAATTCGATTTTCAAGTTGTAACTATAAATCATGGACACAAATTTATTTAGCCATCCCCTTTATTTATTAGGTGTATAACTTAATTTCTACAGATTTTTTCTTCGAGCTTAAAATTATATTTAAAATAGAAATATTTTCACGGTATTTTTTGATTTTTACAGGATCATGATTTACATAACCTCTCAGAATAGCAGAGTTTACAATGGCAACTGATAAACAGCACATTCGGCACTGCATTCTATACAAATGAATTCCAATAATGAAAAAAAGCTTCTAAAGCACAGGATTCAATTTGTAGTGGTCTTGGTGTCGACCTTGTATCTTATGAAATTTGTAATTATTGGTACAAACGTTTTAGAAGTGGTGATTTCGATATTAGCGACAGCCTCGAAAGTTTGAAGGTGTGCGAGCTAACCTGGAATATACAACAGCAACAGGCATAACTCAGAAAAAACCTAATACCTAAATAAAATAATGCGTAATAATTGGATTCATATTAGTTTTCAATTCCTATAAAAATCATAAACATTTGATAGTTTAAATTCTCCTAAACTTCTGAAAATTTAAATGAATTGTAAGAAAATATGTACTATGGACTTGAAGGATATACAAATTAATTAAATAGAGTAAAATATTTTCAGTGGGTCGATTCTGGTTTTCCTATAGGAATAGCAAATAGGAAAGAATTTTAAATTTTTGTAGCAGTTTTGAATTTTTCCCCCTATAAGCATATTCTGGTGTGCCTTATGGGAATTTTTTCTTTCCTATTTATTGCAGTTTTGACATTTATCTTTCCATACCTACTTTGGATACGGAAAGATTTTATAATAAGAAAAATGAGCAGTTTAAATGAAATTTTAATAGTAAAAGTAAGTAATCTAAATTTAAAATAAAACGTTTATTATTAAATTATGTATTTAATTTATTTTTATATCTATATACAGAAGAGACATACATCTAAAGAACAGAAAAACATGCTTATCGATAAATTGGAAGATGATCTGGATTTAGCCAATGGAAGGTAGATTTAAATAATTTTAAATGTAATAACAAATGTTAATTACAAAAATGTACTCAATTAGATTTTCAGGCATTGATGCTCGCAACACCATCCATCTTACCGGAACAATGTAAATTACCCCGTTTTTACGTTGAAATCCTCCTGTATGCAAAAATAAATAAAAATATGTGCATATATTAAAAGTACATTTTACTTAAATTAATTGTAGTACCTTCTGCTAGAAAGCTTAGTGCAATAAGTAGCCTAAACTCTTTGGGAATTTCTGTGCTTCTCATGTATGGGCTTATTTCTTGGCTTAATAAAAGGACTAATTGCTGCGTTAACCGATATAATCCAGTAAATTCTGGCTTGTATATATCGAACGGGTCAGACGCATTCCGTAAATGTTTCCTCTGAATTCTTAGCCAGCGTCTCCTTTTATTCTCGTCATCGTCGATGTACGGTATTATTCTGGCATTCAACATCTAATTAATTAACAACTCACCGTCTTTTAATTTTTTAATTATTTAAAATAAATTATAATTACACACAATTAATGTAAGTTTGACATTTACTAACCGCTTACAGAGCCATGGTTTTCAATACTCAACTTAATCAAGAATTTAGGAAACATTTATTCCTATGTGTACCAAAATAAACCATAGGAAAGATTTTTTTAGGAAAAAACTGCTATCAAAAATTTTTCCTAAATAGGAAAAAAATTCCTATTTCCTAAGGACACCAGTATCGACCCACTGGACAGTTATTTTTCAGTAATTATCTTCTCCTGTACTAAATATTAATTTATTGCATTAATATGCCCAGTAACAAGTGAATTTTCTAAAACTGGTTATGTAAATGTATTTAATTAATGTGTAATAATCCATCACCATTAGTCATACATACTTTAATCGTATATAGTCCAATGAGTTGTCACAGATTTTAGTGAGGCCTCATTAAACCTTATATGAAACATGTCTTTGTTTTCGGTAAGACTGCAGTGGGCTGAACTTGCTCGACGTGTTTAAAGAGTTCGTAGTATAAATATTTTTTGTATATAAAATCAATAAGGACTTCTGCCTGATGACCTAAATCAAGGACAGGATCACGAACGCCGCACGGAAGTCCCAGAAAATATTCGAACCCAATTCAAACAAAATTAATTATAAACGGAACACGCAATCTAAATTTAATAAAATAAAAATCATTTCGTGCTAGCACAAAAGGTGTTTTTTAGAGGTTCACAATTTAGAATTAAAATAGAACAAAGAAAAATATTTTGAATATCAGTGAAACTAGCTTTATTGGATAAATAATTTTATGCCATTAATGCTTGAATATGATTTCGGCCATATGGCCACAGCGTCTGCACTCTGCAACGTAGATGGCGCAATCTGGATGTCCAATTTTTTCACACTTTTCGCAGCAATTCGCATTTTTTCTTTTCGCCGGATGTTGTGTTCCAAGTGTACAATCGTCTCTGGTTTACCAGCGTCTACATGTGACTTAACATATCCCCAAAGAAAATAATCTAATGGAGTTAGCTCGGTGACCAATTAACAGGACCATTACGTGAAATTAGTCTTTTATCAAATATTCCGCACTGTGTGGCATGTGGCACCGTCCTGTTAGAGCCACATATCAGCAATATGTATGGCAGCCAATTGGGGCACAACAAAGTTAGAAATCATGTCCCTATACCGTTCACTGTAACAATCTGCCCTTCATCGTTTTTGAAAACATGTAGACCAATGAATCCAACAGCCCATAAAGTGCACCAAATAGTGATTGTATATGGATGTAATGATGTTTCGGCAAATACTTGTGGATCACAATTACAATTTTTACAGAAATTATAATGTAAACATTTGTTTTTAGCTTACCAAAATATGGAAAATTGAAAAAGCAATGGTTGAAAGCAAATGGCTTCGGTGAGCAAGGTGCACTAAGTGCATGATTATTCCATGCCACAGACAAAAGAGAATCAGAGGAGTTTTTTAAGAAAATCGGCCATTCTCATCTTGTTCATTGACAAATCAACGTGTGGATTTGACGTCATTGAAAATTATCTTAAAATACATGCCCTAATATTAATCAAACCGTAATTTCATATCATACTGAAAAAACATGGTTGTTTGAAAATTTGTTTACCAAGACGTTTATTCAACTTCTATAAATGATGCTAACGATATTATTGGGGCCAATTTAGAAGTTTCTTCTCAAGTTGAGGAAGATCCAATCTATGCGTTGAACTTATTAAGTGATTTGGCAATCAAGTCGTTGCGTTTAAATAAAAATAATAAAGACCATGACCAGGATTATTTACCACCAATTGACGAAGTACCTGAACTAATGGTATTGGGAACTAATATAGATTTTATAATCGTGAATTGATAAAAATTTTTAATGACGATAATATATCCGATTTAAACAAAAGTCCTTCGAAATTGCAGACCATTACAAAAATCACAAATAGTTCACCTCTTGGTGCTAGCAATCGTAGTGGTACTACTTCTTATTATTTTGTTAATAAAAGTATAAAACCTTCTTACATATACAAACAATTCAATAAAATAACGTTAAAGTGAGCAATGGCCTCATCAGGTGCTGATCTTTCTACGAGTTCAAGAAGGACTTCTTTAAGGACTAAATACAACAAACACATAAAGTAATAGGAACCTACGACAAACAAGTATGAGATAAAGAAGAAAAAATAGTATTTTGGGCTACCTG
>CAMZJQ010000254.1:25000-40000 GCA_947310385.1 Nephrotoma appendiculata | reverse complement strand
CATCGTTTATGGTTAGAACTAGGGCGGTATCTGATCGCCTTCGAACCTCTAACTTTCGTTCTTGATTAATGAAAACATCTTTGGCAAATGCTTTCGCTTATGTTAGTCTTACGACGGTCCACGAATTTCACCTCTCGCGCCGTAATACTAATGCCCCCAACTGCTTCTATTAATCATTACGTCTTGATCTAAAAACCAATTGAAAATAGAACAGACGTCTTATTCCATTATTCCATGCAGAGAATATTTAGGCACAAATGGCCTGCTTTAAGCACTCTAATTTGTTCAAAGTAATTGTACTGTTCTAGACCAGCACTCGGTAAAGAGCACTAATTTAGATTTATTACGTGGATAAACTTACGCTTAAACCACTACAGTAATACGTCATAGCATCAAGATGATGTACGAACCCAGTTACGGTGTACCACCTGTGCTTGACACAAGTTCAACTACGAACGTTTTAACCGCAACAACTTTAATATACGCTATTGGAGCTGGAATTACCGCGGCTGCTGGCACCAGACTTGCCCTCCAATTGTTCCTTGTTAAAGGATTTAAAGTGTACTCATTCCAATTACAGGGCCTCGGATTGAGTCCTGTATTGTTATTTTTCGTCACTACCTCCCCGTGCTGGGATTGGGTAATTTACGCGCCTGCTGCCTTCCTTAGATGTGGTAGCCGTTTCTCAGGCTCCCTCTCCGGAATCGAACCCTGATTCCCCGTTACCCGTTGCAACCATGGTAGTCCTAGATACTACCATCAATAGTTGATAGGGCAGACATTTGAAAGATCTATCGCCGGTACAGGACCATGCGATCTACATGTTATTCAGATTCATCTTATAAACGATACAGTATATAAATATACCTTAATGTATCGATTGATTTTAATCTAATAAAAGCACACGTTCCTTGCGGTCCGTGATTATTTGCATGTATTAGCTCTAGAATTACCACAGTTATCCATGTAACTATGTATACGATCTAATAAATCATAACTGATATACTGAGCCTTTTGCGGTTTCTCTATTCGAGAGTGTGTACTTAGACATGCATGGCTTAATCTTTGAGACAAGCATATAACTACTGGCAGGATCAACCAGAATGTAAATTTATTTTTTATTTTCATAAAGCTTTTATACCTTATGAATATAGTTTACAAATTATTTTTAAAATTTATTTTCACGTTATTTCAATAGGATTTTTAATACATTTTCATTCAGAATATATTTAATTTTATTAAAGGTGCAAACCCTTTGTAATATTTTGTATGTGAATATGAATTTTGTTTTTATATAAAAAATTCTCACACTAACCAAATAAAATAATGTAATAAGATACAATTAAAAACATTTAATATATCTATATACACTTTTAAAGACTTTGTAAGTAATTTACTATGCTTTGCATAGAGTATTACATCTATTGCGTATATCAATCGATATATGCGTACATCGTAATACTACTTCAATATAGTTTACAATTTTTGTTCTTTGCTTCATAAAATAGTGTATTTTCATTCACCTTTTAAGTGACAAATGATATTAATAATAATATTTATTTTTAACAACTTGCTTTACTACAATATACACTTATGCACAAAGAAGACGGAGAAAAAGCAAAATTTAAAAATAATAAAATTCAAAAATTAACTTCTTGATCGTTTTGCTTTGATTTCATTCTGTTTTGATTCATTTACCGTTTATTTCAACCACCACAATATAAAAAAAAAATAAAAACATCGTTAATGTATTTTTCATTCATTGCATCTCGTTATCAATTCCTTTTTCTAATAAAAAAATTGTTTTGCTATAGCTTGTTTGTCTTATTAATGAACGTAGCGTAAAACTGATTACAGATTCGGAATCAGCGTCGAATTTGCAAGCGGATTACATTAATATAAAATCGCATTTTGGTATTTTAAAAAAAAATGCAATACATCCATCGCACAATGGGAAACCTTTAAGTCGATATATATATTATCGCCAAAAATGCTTAATAATGAACGTAGCGTAAAACCGATTACAGATTCGGAATCAGCGTCGAATTTGCAAGCGGATTACATTAATATAAAATCGCATTTTGGTATTTTAAAAAAAATTGCATTACATCCATCGCACAATGGGAAACCTTTAAATCGATATATATAATATCGCCAAAAATGCTTAATAATGAACGTAGCGTAAAACCGATTACAGATTCGGAATCAGCGTCGAATTTGCAAGCGGATTACATTAATATAAAATCGCATTTTAGTATTTTAAAAAAAATTGCAATACATCCATCGCACAATGGGAAACCTTTAAGTCGATATATATATTATAGCCGAAAATGCTTATTAATGAACGTAGCGTAAAACTGATTACAGATTCGGAATCAGCGTCGAATTTGCAAGCGGATTACATTAATATAAAATCGCATTTTGGTATTTTAAAAAAAATTGCATTACATCCATCGCACAATGGGAAACCTTTAAGTCGATATATATATTATCGCCAAAAATGCTTAATAATGAACGTAGCGTAAAACCGATTACAGATTCGGAATCAGCGTCGAATTTGCAAGCGGATTACATTAATATAAAATCGCATTTTGGTATTTTAAAAAAAAATGCAATACATCCATCGCACAATGGGAAACCTTTAAATCGATATATATAATATCGCCAAAAATGCTTAATAATGAACGTAGCGTAAAACCGATTACAGATTCGGAATCAGCGTCGAATTTGCAAGCGGATTACATTAATATAAAATCGCATTTTAGTATTTTAAAAAAAATTGCAATACATCCATCGCACAATGGGAAACCTTTAAGTCGATATATATATTATAGCCGAAAATGCTTATTAATGAACGTAGCGTAAAACTGATTACAGATTCGGAATCAGCGTCGAATTTGCAAGCGGATTACATTAATATAAAATCGCATTTTGGTATTTTAAAAAAAAATGCAATACATCCATCGCACAATGGGAAACCTTTAAGTCGATATATATATTATCGCCAAAAATGCTTAATAATGAACGTAGCGTAAAACCGATTACAGATTCGGAATCAGCGTCGAATTTGCAAGCGGATTACATTAATATAAAATCGCATTTTGGTATTTTAAAAAAAATTGCTTTACATCCATCGCACAATGGGAAACCTTTAAGTCGATATATATATTATCGCCAAAAATGCTTAATAATGAACGTAGCGTAAAACCGATTACAGATTCGGAATCAGCGTCGAATTTGCAAGCGGATTACATTAATATAAAATCGCATTTTGGTATTTTAAAAAAAATTGCTTTACATCCATCGCACAATGGGAAACCTTTAAGTCGATATATATATTATCGCCAAAAATGCTTATTAATGAACGTAGCGTAAAACCGATTACAGATTCGGAATCAGCGTCGAATTTGCAAGCGGATTACATTAATATAAAATCGCATTTTGGTATTTTAAAAAAAAATGCAATACATCCATCGCACAATGGGAAACCTTTAAATCGATATATATAATATCGCCAAAAATGCTTAATAATGAACGTAGCGTAAAACCGATTACAGATTCGGAATCAGCGTCGAATTTGCAAGCGGATTACATTAATATAAAATCGCATTTTAGTATTTTAAAAAAAATTGCTTTACATCCATCGCACAATGGGAAACCTTTAAGTCGATATATATATTATCGCCAAAAATGCTTAATAATGAACGTAGCGTAAAACCGATTACAGATTCGGAATCAGCGTCGAATTTGCAAGCGGATTACATTAATATAAAATCGCATTTTGGTATTTAAAAAAAAAATGCAATACATCCATCGCACAATGGGAAACCTTTAAATCGATATATATAATATCGCCAAAAATGCTTAATAATGAACGTAGCGTAAAACCGATTACAGATTCGGAATCAGCGTCGAATTTGCAAGCGGATTACATTAATATAAAATCGCATTTTAGTATTTTAAAAAAAATTGCAATACATCCATTGCACAATGGGAAACCTTTAAGTCGATATATATATTATCGCCAAAAATGCTTAATAATGAACGTAGCGTAAAACCGATTACAGATTCGGAATCAGCGTCGAATTTGCAAGCGGATTACATTAATATAAAATCGCATTTTGGTATTTTAAAAAAAATTGCTTTACATCCATCGCACAATGGGAAACCTTTAAGTCGATATATATATTATCGCCAAAAATGCTTAATAACGAACGTAGCGTAAAACCGATTACAGATTCGGAATCAGCGTCGAATTTGCAAGCGGATTACATTAATATAAAATCGCATTTTAGTATTTTAAAAAAAATTGCAATACATCCATCGCACAATGGGAAACCTTTAAGTCGATATATATATTATAGCCGAAAATGCTTATTAATGAACGTAGCGTAAAACTGATTACAGATTCGGAATCAGCGTCGAATTTGCAAGCGGATTACATTAATATAAAATCGCATTTTGGTATTTTAAAAAAAATTGCATTACATCCATCGCACAATGGGAAACCTTTAAGTCGATATATATATTATCGCCAAAAATGCTTAATAATGAACGTAGCGTAAAACTGATTACAGATTCGGAATCAGCGTCAAATTTGCAAGCGGATTACATTAATATAAAATCGCATTTTGGTATTTTAAAAAAAAATGCAATACATCCATCGCACAATGGGAAACCTTTAAGTCGATATATATATTATCGCCAAAAATGCTTAATAATGAACGTAGCGTAAAACCGATTACAGATTCGGAATCAGCGTCGAATTTGCAAGCGGATTACATTAATATAAAATCGCATTTTGGTATTTTAAAAAAAATTGCATTACATCCATCGCACAATGGGAAACCTTTAAATCGATATATATAATATCGCCAAAAATGCTTAATAATGAACGTAGCGTAAAACCGATTACAGATTCGGAATCAGCGTCGAATTTGCAAGCGGATTACATTAATATAAAATCGCATTTTAGTATTTTAAAAAAAATTGCAATACATCCATCGCACAATGGGAAACCTTTAAGTCGATATATATATTATAGCCGAAAATGCTTATTAATGAACGTAGCGTAAAACTGATTACAGATTCGGAATCAGCGTCGAATTTGCAAGCGGATTACATTAATATAAAATCGCATTTTGGTATTTTAAAAAAAATTGCATTACATCCATCGCACAATGGGAAACCTTTAAGTCGATATATATATTATCGCCAAAAATGCTTAATAATGAACGTAGCGTAAAACCGATTACAGATTCGGAATCAGCGTCGAATTTGCAAGCGGATTACATTAATATAAAATCGCATTTTGGTATTTAAAAAAAAAATGCAATACATCCATCGCACAATGGGAAACCTTTAAATCGATATATATAATATCGCCAAAAATGCTTAATAATGAACGTAGCGTAAAACCGATTACAGATTCGGAATCAGCGTCGAATTTGCAAGCGGATTACATTAATATAAAATCGCATTTTAGTATTTTAAAAAAAATTGCAATACATCCATCGCACAATGGGAAACCTTTAAGTCGATATATATATTATAGCCGAAAATGCTTATTAATGAACGTAGCGTAAAACTGATTACAGATTCGGAATCAGCGTCGAATTTGCAAGCGGATTACATTAATATAAAATCGCATTTTGGTATTTTAAAAAAAAATGCAATACATCCATCGCACAATGGGAAACCTTTAAGTCGATATATATATTATCGCCAAAAATGCTTAATAATGAACGTAGCGTAAAACCGATTACAGATTCGGAATCAGCGTCGAATTTGCAAGCGGATTACATTAATATAAAATCGCATTTTGGTATTTTAAAAAAAATTGCTTTACATCCATCGCACAATGGGAAACCTTTAAGTCGATATATATATTATCGCCAAAAATGCTTAATAATGAACGTAGCGTAAAACCGATTACAGATTCGGAATCAGCGTCGAATTTGCAAGCGGATTACATTAATATAAAATCGCATTTTGGTATTTTAAAAAAAATTGCTTTACATCCATCGCACAATGGGAAACCTTTAAGTCGATATATATATTATCGCCAAAAATGCTTATTAATGAACGTAGCGTAAAACCGATTACAGATTCGGAATCAGCGTCGAATTTGCAAGCGGATTACATTAATATAAAATCGCATTTTGGTATTTTAAAAAAAAATGCAATACATCCATCGCACAATGGGAAACCTTTAAATCGATATATATAATATCGCCAAAAATGCTTAATAATGAACGTAGCGTAAAACCGATTACAGATTCGGAATCAGCGTCGAATTTGCAAGCGGATTACATTAATATAAAATCGCATTTTAGTATTTTAAAAAAAATTGCTTTACATCCATCGCACAATGGGAAACCTTTAAGTCGATATATATATTATCGCCAAAAATGCTTAATAATGAACGTAGCGTAAAACCGATTACAGATTCGGAATCAGCGTCGAATTTGCAAGCGGATTACATTAATATAAAATCGCATTTTGGTATTTAAAAAAAAAATGCAATACATCCATCGCACAATGGGAAACCTTTAAATCGATATATATAATATCGCCAAAAATGCTTAATAATGAACGTAGCGTAAAACCGATTACAGATTCGGAATCAGCGTCGAATTTGCAAGCGGATTACATTAATATTAAATCGCATTTTAGTATTTTAAAAAAAATTGCAATACATCCATTGCACAATGGGAAACCTTTAAGTCGATATATATATTATCGCCAAAAATGCTTAATAATGAACGTAGCGTAAAACCGATTACAGATTCGGAATCAGCGTCGAATTTGCAAGCGGATTACATTAATATAAAATCGCATTTTGGTATTTTAAAAAAAATTGCTTTACATCCATCGCACAATGGGAAACCTTTAAGTCGATATATATATTATCGCCAAAAATGCTTAATAACGAACGTAGCGTAAAACCGATTACAGATTCGGAATCAGCGTCGAATTTGCAAGCGGATTACATTAATATAAAATCGCATTTTAGTATTTTAAAAAAAATTGCAATACATCCATCGCACAATGGGAAACCTTTAAGTCGATATATATATTATAGCCGAAAATGCTTATTAATGAACGTAGCGTAAAACTGATTACAGATTCGGAATCAGCGTCGAATTTGCAAGCGGATTACATTAATATAAAATCGCATTTTGGTATTTTAAAAAAAATTGCATTACATCCATCGCACAATGGGAAACCTTTAAGTCGATATATATATTATCGCCAAAAATGCTTAATAATGAACGTAGCGTAAAACTGATTACAGATTCGGAATCAGCGTCGAATTTGCAAGCGGATTACATTAATATAAAATCGCATTTTGGTATTTTAAAAAAAAATGCAATACATCCATCGCACAATGGGAAACCTTTAAGTCGATATATATATTATCGCCAAAAATGCTTAATAATGAACGTAGCGTAAAACCGATTACAGATTCGGAATCAGCGTCGAATTTGCAAGCGGATTACATTAATATAAAATCGCATTTTGGTATTTTAAAAAAAATTGCATTACATCCATCGCACAATGGGAAACCTTTAAATCGATATATATAATATCGCCAAAAATGCTTAATAATGAACGTAGCGTAAAACCGATTACAGATTCGGAATCAGCGTCGAATTTGCAAGCGGATTACATTAATATAAAATCGCATTTTAGTATTTTAAAAAAAATTGCAATACATCCATCGCACAATGGGAAACCTTTAAGTCGATATATATATTATAGCCGAAAATGCTTATTAATAAACGTAGCGTAAAACTGATTACAGATTCGGAATCAGCGTCGAATTTGCAAGCGGATTACATTAATATAAAATCGCATTTTGGTATTTTAAAAAAAATTGCATTACATCCATCGCACAATGGGAAACCTTTAAGTCGATATATATATTATCGCCAACAATGCTTAATAATGAACGTAGCGTAAAACCGATTACAGATTCGGAATCAGCGTCGAATTTGCAAGCGGATTACATTAATATAAAATCGCATTTTGGTATTTAAAAAAAAAATGCAATACATCCATCGCACAATGGGAAACCTTTAAATCGATATATATAATATCGCCAAAAATGCTTAATAATGAACGTAGCGTAAAACCGATTACAGATTCGGAATCAGCGTCGAATTTGCAAGCGGATTACATTAATATAAAATCGCATTTTAGTATTTTAAAAAAAATTGCAATACATCCATCGCACAATGGGAAACCTTTAAGTCGATATATATATTATAGCCGAAAATGCTTATTAATGAACGTAGCGTAAAACTGATTACAGATTCGGAATCAGCGTCGAATTTGCAAGCGGATTACATTAATATAAAATCGCATTTTGGTATTTTAAAAAAAAATGCAATACATCCATCGCACAATGGGAAACCTTTAAGTCGATATATATATTATCGCCAAAAATGCTTAATAATGAACGTAGCGTAAAACCGATTACAGATTCGGAATCAGCGTCGAATTTGCAAGCGGATTACATTAATATAAAATCGCATTTTGGTATTTTAAAAAAAATTGCATTACATCCATCGCACAATGGGAAACCTTTAAGTCGATATATATATTATCGCCAAAAATGCTTAATAATGAACGTAGCGTAAAACCGATTACAGATTCGGAATCAGCGTCGAATTTGCAAGCGGATTACATTAATATAAAATCGCATTTTGGTATTTAAAAAAAAATTGCTTTACATCCATCGCACAATGGGAAACCTTTAAGTCGATATATATATTATCGCCAAAAATGCGTATTAATGAACGTAGCGTAAAACCGATTACAGATTCGGAATCAGCGTCGAATTTGCAAGCGGATTACATTAATATAAAATCGCATTTTGGTATTTTAAAAAAAAATGCAATACATCCATCGCACAATGGGAAACCTTTAAATCGATATATATAATATCGCCAAAAATGCTTAATAATGAACGTAGCGTAAAACCGATTACAGATTCGGAATCAGCGTCGAATTTGCAAGCGGATTACATTAATATAAAATCGCATTTTAGTATTTTAAAAAAAATTGCTTTACATCCATCGCACAATGGGAAACCTTTAAGTCGATATATATATATTATCGCCAAAAATGCTTAATAATGAACGTAGCGTAAAACCGATTACAGATTCGGAATCAGCGTCGAATTTGCAAGCGGATTACATTAATATAAAATCGCATTTTGGTATTTTAAAAAAAAATGCAATACATCCATCGCACAATGGGAAACCTTTAAATCGATATATCCATCGCACAATGGGAAACCTTTAAGTCGATATATATATTATCGCCAAAAATGCTTAATAATGAACGTAGCGTAAAACCGATTACAGATTCGGAATCAGCGTCGAATTTGCAAGCGGATTACATTAATATAAAATCGCATTTTAGTATTTTAAAAAAAATTGCTTTACATCCATCGCACAATGGGAAACCTTTAAGTCGATATATATATTATCGCCAAAAATGCTTAATAATGAACGTAGCGTAAAACCGATTACAGATTCGGAATCAGCGTCGAATTTGCAAGCGGATTACATTAATATAAAATCGCATTTTGGTATTTAAAAAAAAATTGCTTTACATCCATCGCACAATGGGAAACCTTTAAGTCGATATATATATTATCGCCAAAAATGCTTATTAATGAACGTAGCGTAAAACCGATTACAGATTCGGAATCAGCGTCGAATTTGCAAGCGGATTACATTAATATAAAATCGCATTTTGGTATTTTAAAAAAAAATGCAATACATCCATCGCACAATGGGAAACCTTTAAGTCGATATATATATTATAGCCGAAAATGCTTATTAATGAACGTAGCGTAAAACTGATTACAGATTCGGAATCAGCGTCGAATTTGCAAGCGGATTACATTAATATAAAATCGCATTTTGGTATTTTAAAAAAAAATGCAATACATCCATCGCACAATGGGAAACCTTTAAGTCGATATATATATTATCGCCAAAAATGCTTAATAATGAACGTAGCGTAAAACCGATTACAGATTCGGAATCAGCGTCGAATTTGCAAGCGGATTACATTAATATAAAATCGCATTTTGGTATTTTAAAAAAAATTGCATTACATCCATCGCACAATGGGAAACCTTTAAGTCGATATATATATTATCGCCAAAAATGCTTAATAATGAACGTATCGTAAAACCGATTACAGATTCGGAATCAGCGTCGAATTTGCAAGCGGATTACATTAATATAAAATCGCATTTTGGTATTTTAAAAAAAATTGCATTACATCCATCGCACAATGGGAAACCTTTAAGTCGATATATATATTATCGCCAAAAATGCTTAATAATGAACGTAGCGTAAAACCGATTACAGATTCGGAATCAGCGTCGAATTTGCAAGCGGATTACATTAATATAAAATCGCATTTTGGTATTTTAAAAAAAATTGCTTTACATCCATCGCACAATGGGAAACCTTTAAGTCGATATATATATTATCGCCAAAAATGCTTAATAATGAACGTAGCGTAAAACCGATTACAGATTCGGAATCAGCGTCGAATTTGTAAGCGGATTACATTAATATAAAATCGCATTTTGGTATTTTAAAAAAAAATGCAATACATCCATCGCACAATGGGAAACCTTTAAATCGATATATATAATATCGCCAAAAATGCTTAATAATGAACGTAGCGTAAAACCGATTACAGATTCGGAATCAGCGTCGAATTTGCAAGCGGATTACATTAATATAAAATCGCATTTTAGTATTTTAAAAAAAATTGCTTTACATCCATCGCACAATGGGAAACCTTTAAGTCGATATATATATTATCGCCAAAAATGCTTAATAATGAACGTAGCGTAAAACCGATTACAGATTCGGAATCAGCGTCGAATTTGCAAGCGGATTACATTAATATAAAATCGCATTTTGGTATTTTAAAAAAAAATGCAATATATCCATCGCACAATGGGAAACCTTTAAATCGATATATATAATATCGCCAAAAATGCTTAATAATGAACGTAGCGTAAAACCGATTACAGATTCGGAATCAGCGTCGAATTTGCAAGCGGATTACATTAATATAAAATCGCATTTTAGTATTTTAAAAAAAATTGCAATACATCCATCGCACAATGGGAAACCTTTAAGTCGATATATATATTATCGCCAAAAATGCTTAATAATGAACGTAGCGTAAAACCGATTACAGATTCGGAATCAGCGTCGAATTTGCAAGCGGATTACATTAATATAAAATCGCATTTTGGTATTTTAAAAAAAATTGCTTTACATCCATCGCACAATGGGAAACCTTTAAGTCGATATATATATTATCGCCAAAAATGCTTAATAATGAACGTAGCGTAAAACCGATTACAGATTCGGAATCAGCGTCGAATTTGCAAGCGGATTACATTAATATAAAATCGCATTTTGGTATTTAAAAAAAAAATGCAATACATCCATCGCACAATGGGAAACCTTTAAATCGATATATATAATATCGCCAAAAATGCTTAATAATGAACGTAGCGTAAAACCGATTACAGATTCGGAATCAGCGTCGAATTTGCAAGCGGATTACATTAATATAAAATCGCATTTTAGTATTTTAAAAAAAATTGCTTTACATCCATCGCACAATGGGAAACCTTTAAGTCGATATATATATTATCGCCAAAAATGCTTAATAATGAACGTAGCGTTAAACCGATTACAGATTCGGAATCAGCGTCGAATTTGCAAGCGGATTACATTAATATAAAATCGCATTTTAGTATTTTAAAAAAAATTGCATTACATCCATCGCACAATGGGAAACCTTTAAGTCGATATATATATTATCGCCAAAAATGCTTAATAATGAACGTAGCGTAAAACCGATTACAGATTCGGAATCAGCGTCGAATTTGCAAGCGGATTACATTAATATAAAATCGCATTTTGGTATTTTAAAAAAAAATGCAATACATCCATCGCACAATGGGAAACCTTTAAATCGATATATATAATATCGCCAAAAATGCTTAATAATGAACGTAGCGTAAAACCGATTACAGATTCGGAATCAGCGTCGAATTTGCAAGCGGATTACATTAATATAAAATCGCATTTTGGTATTTTAAAAAAAAATGCAATACATCCATCGCACAATGGGAAACCTTTAAATCGATATATATAATATCGCCAAAAATGCTTAATAATGAACGTAGCGTAAAACCGATTACAGATTCGGAATCAGCGTCGAATTTGCAAGCGGATTACATTAATATAAAATCGCATTTTAGTATTTTAAAAAAAAATGCAATACATCCATCGCACAATGGGAAACCTTTAAATCGATATATATAATATCGCCAAAAATGCTTAATAATGAACGTAGCGTAAAACCGATTACAGATTCGGAATCAGCGTCGAATTTGCAAGCGGATTACATTAATATAAAATCGCATTTTGGTATTTTAAAAAAAAATGCAATACATCCATCGCACAATGGGAAACCTTTAAATCGATATATATAATATCGCCAAAAATGCTTAATAATGAACGTAGCGTAAAACCGATTACAGATTCGGAATCAGCGTCGAATTTGCAAGCGGATTACATTAATATAAAATCGCATTTTAGTATTTTAAAAAAAATTGCAATACATCCATCGCACAACGGGAAACCTTTAAGTCGATATATATATTATCGCCAAAAATGCTTAATAATGAACGTAGCGTAAAACCGATTACAGATTCGGAATCAGCGTCGAATTTGCAAGCGGATTACATTAATATAAAATCGCATTTTGGTATTTTAAAAAAAATTGCTTTACATCCATCGCACAATGGGAAACCTTTAAGTCGATATATATATTATCGCCAAAAATGCTTAATAATGAACGTAGCGTAAAACCGATTACAGATTCGGAATCAGCGTCGAATTTGCAAGCGGATTACATTAATATAAAATCGCATTTTGGTATTTTAAAAAAAAATGCAATACATCCATCGCACAATGGGAAACCTTTAAATCGATATATATAATATCGCCAAAAATGCTTAATAATGAACGTAGCGTAAAACCGATTACAGATTCGGAATCAGCGTCGAATTTGCAAGCGGATTACATTAATATAAAATCGCATTTTAGTATTTTAAAAAAAATTGCTTTACATCCATCGCACAATGGGAAACCTTTAAGTCGATATATATATTATCGCCAAAAATGCTTAATAATGAACGTAGCGTAAAACCGATTACAGATTCGGAATCAGCGTCGAATTTGCAAGCGGATTACATTAATATAAAATCGCATTTTGGTATTTAAAAAAAAAATGCAATACATCCATCGCACAATGGGAAACCTTTAAATCGATATATATAATATCGCCAAAAATGCTTAATAATGAACGTAGCGTAAAACCGATTACAGATTCGGAATCAGCGTCGAATTTGCAAGCGGATTACATTAATATAAAATCGCATTTTAGTATTTTAAAAAAAATTGCAATACATCCATCGCACAATGGGAAACCTTTAAGTCGATATATATATTATAGCCGAAAATGCTTATTAATGAACGTAGCGTAAAACTGATTACAGATTCGGAATCAGCGTCGAATTTGCAAGCGGATTACATTAATATAAAATCGCATTTTGGTATTTTAAAAAAAATTGCTTTACATCCATCGCACAATGGGAAACCTTTAAGTCGATATATATATTATCGCCAAAAATGCTTAATAATGAACGTAGCGTAAAACCGATTACAGATTCGGAATCAGTGTCGAATTTGCAAGCGGATTACATTAATATAAAATCGCATTTTGGTATTTTAAAAAAAAATGCAATACATCCATCGCACAATGGGAAACCTTTAAATCGATATATATAATATCGCCAAAAATGCTTAATAATGAACGTAGCGTAAAACCGATTACAGATTCGGAATCAGCGTCGAATTTGCAAGCGGATTACATTAATATAAAATCGCATTTTAGTATTTTAAAAAAAATTGCAATACATCCATCGCACAACGGGAAACCTTTAAGTCGATATATATATTATCGCCAAAAATGCTTAATAATGAACGTAGCGTAAAACCGATTACAGATTCGGAATCAGCGTCGAATTTGCAAGCGGATTACATTAATATAAAATCGCATTTTGGTATTTTAAAAAAAATTGCTTTACATCCATCGCACAATGGGAAACCTTTAAGTCGATATATATATTATCGCCAAAAATGCTTAATAATGAACGTAGCGTAAAACCGATTACAGATTCGGAATCAGCGTCGAATTTGCAAGCGGATTACATTAATATAAAATCGCATTTTGGTATTTAAAAAAAAAATGCAATACATCCATCGCACAATGGGAAACCTTTAAATCGATATATATAATATCGCCAAAAATGCTTAATAATGAACGTAGCGTAAAACCGATTACAGATTCGGAATCAGCGTCGAATTTGCAAGCGGATTACATTAATATAAAATCGCATTTTAGTATTTTAAAAAAAATTGCAATACATCCATCGCACAATGGGAAACCTTTAAGTCGATATATATATTATCGCCAAAAATGCTTATTAATGAACGTAGCGTAAAACTGATTACAGATTCGGAATCAGCGTCGAATTTGCAAGCGGATTACATTAATATAAAATCGCATTTTGGTATTTAAAAAAAAAATGCAATACATCCATCGCACAATGGGAAACCTTTAAGTCGATATATATATTATCGCCAAAAATGCTTAATAATGAACGTAGCGTAAAACCGATTACAGATTCGGAATCAGCGTCGAATTTGCAAGCGGATTACATTAATATAAAATCGCATTTTAGTATTTTAAAAAAAATTGCATTACATCCATCGCACAATGGGAAACCTTTAAGTCGATATATATAATATCGCCGAAAATGCTTAATAATGAACGTAGCGTAAAACCGATTACAGATTCGGAATCAGCGTC
>CAMZJQ010000254.1:15000-20000 GCA_947310385.1 Nephrotoma appendiculata | reverse complement strand
TTTTTAAAATACCAAAATGCGATTTTATATTAATGTAATCCGCTTGCAAATTCGACGCTGATTCCGAATCTGTAATCGGTTTTACGCTACGTTCATTAATAAGCATTTTTGGCGATAATATATATATCGACTTAAAGGTTTCCCATTGTGCGATGGATGTAAAGCAATTTTTTTTAAAATACCAAAATGCGATTTTATATTAATGTAATCCGCTTGCAAATTCGACGCTGATTCCGAATCTGTAATCGGTTTTACGCTACGTTCATTATTAAGCATTTTTGGCGATAATATATATATCGACTTAAAGGTTTCCCATTGTGCGATGGATGTAAAGCAATTTTTTTTAAAATACTAAAATGCGATTTTATATTAATGTAATCCGCTTGCAAATTCGACGCTGATTCCGAATCTGTAATCGGTTTTACGCTACGTTCATTATTAAGCATTTTTGGCGATATTATATATATCGACTTAAAGGTTTCCCATTGTGCGATGGATGTAATGCAATTTTTTTTAAAATACCAAAATGCGATTTTATATTAATGTAATCCGCTTGCAAATTCGACGCTGATTCCGAATCTGTAATCGGTTTTACGCTACGTTCATTATTAAGCATTTTTGGCGATAATATATATATCGACTTAAAGGTTTCCCATTGTGCGATGGATGTAAAGCAATTTTTTTTAAAATACCAAAATGCGATTTTATATTAATGTAATCCGCTTGCAAATTCGACGCTGATTCCGAATCTGTAATCAGTTTTACGCTACGTTCATTAATAAGCATTTTCGGCTATAATATATATATCGACTTAAAGGTTTCCCATTGTGCGATGGATGTATTGCAATTTTTTTTAAAATACTAAAATGCGATTTTATATTAATGTAATCCGCTTGCAAATTCGACGCTGATTCCGAATCTGTAATCGGTTTTACGCTACGTTCATTATTAAGCATTTTTGGCGATAATATATATATCGACTTAAAGGTTTCCCATTGTGCGATGGATGTATTGCATTTTTTTTTAAAATACCAAAATGCGATTTTATATTAATGTAATCCGCTTGCAAATTCGACGCTGATTCCGAATCTGTAATCAGTTTTACGCTACGTTCATTAATAAGCATTTTCGGCTATAATATATATATCGACTTAAAGGTTTCCCATTGTGCGATGGATGTATTGCAATTTTTTTTAAAATACTAAAATGCGATTTTATATTAATGTAATCCGCTTGCAAATTCGACGCTGATTCCGAATCTGTAATCGGTTTTACGCTACGTTCATTATTAAGCATTTTTGGCGATATTATATATATCGATTTAAAGGTTTCCCATTGTGCGATGGATGTAATGCAATTTTTTTTAAAATACCAAAATGCGATTTTATATTAATGTAATCCGCTTGCAAATTCGACGCTGATTCCGAATCTGTAATCGGTTTTACGCTACGTTCATTATTAAGCATTTTTGGCGATAATATATATATCGACTTAAAGGTTTCCCATTGTGCGATGGATGTATTGCATTTTTTTTTAAAATACCAAAATGCGATTTTATATTAATGTAATCCGCTTGCAAATTCGACGCTGATTCCGAATCTGTAATCAGTTTTACGCTACGTTCATTAATAAGACAAACAAGCTATAGCAAAACAATTTTTTTATTAGAAAAAGGAATTGATAACGAGATGCAATGAATGAAAAATACATTAACGATGTTTTTATTTTTTTTTTATATTGTGGTGGTTGAAATAAACGGTAAATGAATCAAAACAGAATGAAATCAAAGCAAAACGATCAAGAAGTTAATTTTTGAATTTTATTATTTTTAAATTTTGCTTTTTCTCCGTCTTCTTTGTGCATAAGTGTATATTGTAGTAAAGCAAGTTGTTAAAAATAAATATTATTATTAATATCATTTGTCACTTAAAAGGTGAATGAAAATACACTATTTTATGAAGCAAAGAACAAAAATTGTAAACTATATTGAAGTAGTATTACGATGTACGCATATATCGATTGATATACGCAATAGATGTAATACTCTATGCAAAGCATAGTAAATTACTTACAAAGTCTTTAAAAGTGTATATAGATATATTAAATGTTTTTAATTGTATCTTATTACATTATTTTATTTGGTTAGTGTGAGAATTTTTTATATAAAAACAAAATTCATATTCACATACAAAATATTACAAAGGGTTTGCACCTTTAATAAAATTAAATATATTCTGAATGAAAATGTATTAAAAATCCTATTGAAATAACGTGAAAATAAATTTTAAAAATAATTTGTAAACTATATTCATAAGGTATAAAAGCTTTATGAAAATAAAAAATAAATTTACATTCTGGTTGATCCTGCCAGTAGTTATATGCTTGTCTCAAAGATTAAGCCATGCATGTCTAAGTACACACTCTCGAATAGAGAAACCGCAAAAGGCTCAGTATATCAGTTATGATTTATTAGATCGTATACATAGTTACATGGATAACTGTGGTAATTCTAGAGCTAATACATGCAAATAATCACGGACCGCAAGGAACGTGTGCTTTTATTAGATTAAAATCAATCGATACATTAAGGTATATTTATATACTGTATCGTTTATAAGATGAATCTGAATAACATGTAGATCGCATGGTCCTGTACCGGCGATAGATCTTTCAAATGTCTGCCCTATCAACTATTGATGGTAGTATCTAGGACTACCATGGTTGCAACGGGTAACGGGGAATCAGGGTTCGATTCCGGAGAGGGAGCCTGAGAAACGGCTACCACATCTAAGGAAGGCAGCAGGCGCGTAAATTACCCAATCCCAGCACGGGGAGGTAGTGACGAAAAATAACAATACAGGACTCAATCCGAGGCCCTGTAATTGGAATGAGTACACTTTAAATCCTTTAACAAGGAACAATTGGAGGGCAAGTCTGGTGCCAGCAGCCGCGGTAATTCCAGCTCCAATAGCGTATATTAAAGTTGTTGCGGTTAAAACGTTCGTAGTTGAACTTGTGTCAAGCACAGGTGGTACACCGTAACTGGGTTCGTACATCATCTTGATGCTATGACGTATTACTGTAGTGGTTTAAGCGTAAGTTTATCCACGTAATAAATCTAAATTAGTGCTCTTTACCGAGTGCTGGTCTAGAACAGTACAATTACTTTGAACAAATTAGAGTGCTTAAAGCAGGCCATTTGTGCCTAAATATTCTCTGCATGGAATAATGGAATAAGACGTCTGTTCTATTTTCAATTGGTTTTTAGATCAAGACGTAATGATTAATAGAAGCAGTTGGGGGCATTAGTATTACGGCGCGAGAGGTGAAATTCGTGGACCGTCGTAAGACTAACATAAGCGAAAGCATTTGCCAAAGATGTTTTCATTAATCAAGAACGAAAGTTAGAGGTTCGAAGGCGATCAGATACCGCCCTAGTTCTAACCATAAACGATGCCAGCTAGCAATTGGATGGAGCTACATATATGGCTCTTTCAGTCGCTTTCCGGGAAACCAAAGCTTTTGGGCTCCGGGGGAAGTATGGTTGCAAAGTTGAAACTTAAAGGAATTGACGGAAGGGCACCACCAGGAGTGGAGCCTGCGGCTTAATTTGACTCAACACGGGGAAACTTACCAGGTCCGAACATAAATGAGTAAGACAGATTAATAGCTCTTTCTCGAATCTATGGGTGGTGGTGCATGGCCGTTCTTAGTTCGTGGAGTGATTTGTCTGGTTAATTCCGATAACGAACGAGACTCAAATTTCTTAACTAGATGCCGGCAGGGTTATGACGTTGAAACTTTGCATACATTTTTGCCTCTGTTATCCATTCTTCTCACGAGGATTGGTCTTAATACGTAAGAATTGTCTGTAGGTGGAGTCATACCTGGTGGTTTGTCTTAATAAGACACTTGCTTCTTAAATAGACAAATTGCGTCTAGCAATATGAGATTGAGCAATAACAGGTCTGTGATGCCCTTAGATGTCCTGGGCTGCACGCGCGCTACAATGAAGGTATCAACGTGTCCTCCTAGTCTAAAAAGACCGGGTAAACCGCTGAACCACCTTCGTGGTTGGGATTGTGGACTGAAACTGTTCACATGAACCTGGAATTCCCAGTAAGTGCGGGTCATAAGCTCGCATTGATTACGTCCCTGCCCTTTGTACACACCGCCCGTCGCTACTACCGATTGAATATGTTAGTGAGGTCCTCAGAGGTGATCACCGTGATGCTTCTTGTGTTGTGGTTGTTTTACCAAAGTTGACCGAACTTGTATATTTAGAGGAAGTAAAAGTCGTAACAAGGTTTCCGTAGGTGAACCTGCGGAAGGATCATTAAAGAAAATTTGATCATAATTTAAAAATAAACAATACCATTGAGAAGTTCATATACGTAATTTATTCTTATATAATTACGTTATTGATTAAAGTATTTCGCTTTACCAATGGAGTAGTATATTATTGCTTAACATTAAAAAAATATCACTCTTAGCGGGGGATCACTAGGCTCGTGGGTCGATGAAGAACGCAGCAAACTGCGTGAAGTTATGTGAACTGCAGGACACATGAACATCAACATTTTGAACGCATATTGCGGTCCATGCTAATAGTACATGTTACTCTGCTTGGACCACATATGGTTGAGGGTCACTAATATAAGCTAAATTAATTATTATTTATTAATTATTGATATGTAAATATTATACATATTTACAATATCGTATTACTTATAGTTTGTGTAATAATACGACAGTTAAAGACGTAAGTCATTTATTATTATCTGATATAGTTTTTTACTCGCAGTTTATTCACAAACACAATTCTTAATTGTGACTTCAACTCATATGTGATTACCTCCTGAATTTAAGCATATTAATTAGGAGAGGAAAAGAAATTAACTAAGATTCCCTTAGTAGCGGCGAGCGAAATGGGAAAAGTCCAGCATTAAGTCCTTCTACTGATTACTGGTAGAATGGAAATTCAATGTAAAGGAGTATCT
>CAMZJQ010000254.1:5000-10000 GCA_947310385.1 Nephrotoma appendiculata | reverse complement strand
GCAATTTTTTTTAAAATACCAAAATGCGATTTTATATTAATGTAATCCGCTTGCAAATTCGACGCTGATTCCGAATCTGTAATCGGTTTTACGCTACGTTCATTATTAAGCATTTTTGGCGATAATATATATATCGACTTAAAGGTTTCCCATTGTGCGATGGATGTAAAGCAATTTTTTTTAAAATACTAAAATGCGATTTTATATTAATGTAATCCGCTTGCAAATTCGACGCTGATTCCGAATCTGTAATCGGTTTTACGCTACGTTCATTATTAAGCATTTTTGGCGATATTATATATATCGACTTAAAGGTTTCCCATTGTGCGATGGATGTAATGCAATTTTTTTTAAAATACCAAAATGCGATTTTATATTAATGTAATCCGCTTGCAAATTCGACGCTGATTCCGAATCTGTAATCGGTTTTACGCTACGTTCATTATTAAGCATTTTTGGCGATAATATATATATCGACTTAAAGGTTTCCCATTGTGCGATGGATGTAAAGCAATTTTTTTTAAAATACCAAAATGCGATTTTATATTAATGTAATCCGCTTGCAAATTCGACGCTGATTCCGAATCTGTAATCAGTTTTACGCTACGTTCATTAATAAGCATTTTCGGCGATAATATATATATCGACTTAAAGGTTTCCCATTGTGCGATGGATGTAAAGCAATTTTTTTTAAAATACCAAAATGCGATTTTATATTAATGTAATCCGCTTGCAAATTCGACGCTGATTCCGAATCTGTAATCGGTTTTACGCTACGTTCATTATTAAGCATTTTTGGCGATAATATATATATCGACTTAAAGGTTTCCCATTGTGCGATGGATGTATTGCAATTTTTTTTAAAATACTAAAATGCGATTTTATATTAATGTAATCCGCTTGCAAATTCGACGCTGATTCCGAATCTGTAATCGGTTTTACGCTACGTTCATTATTAAGCATTTTTGGCGATATTATATATATCGATTTAAAGGTTTCCCATTGTGCGATGGATATATTGCATTTTTTTTTAAAATACCAAAATGCGATTTTATATTAATGTAATCCGCTTGCAAATTCGACGCTGATTCCGAATCTGTAATCGGTTTTACGCTACGTTCATTATTAAGCATTTTTGGCGATAATATATATATCGACTTAAAGGTTTCCCATTGTGCGATGGATGTATTGCATTTTTTTTTAAAATACCAAAATGCGATTTTATATTAATGTAATCCGCTTGCAAATTCGACGCTGATTCCGAATCTGTAATCGGTTTTACGCTACGTTCATTATTAAGCATTTTTGGCGATAATATATATATCGACTTAAAGGTTTCCCATTGTGCGATGGATGTATTGCAATTTTTTTTAAAATACTAAAATGCGATTTTATATTAATGTAATCCGCTTGCAAATTCGACGCTGATTCCGAATCTGTAATCGGTTTTACGCTACGTTCATTATTAAGCATTTTTGGCGATATTATATATATCGATTTAAAGGTTTCCCATTGTGCGATGGATGTATTGCATTTTTTTTTAAAATACCAAAATGCGATTTTATATTAATGTAATCCGCTTGCAAATTCGACGCTGATTCCGAATCTGTAATCGGTTTTACGCTACGTTCATTATTAAGCATTTTTGGCGATAATATATATATCGACTTAAAGGTTTCCCATTGTGCGATGGATGTATTGCATTTTTTTTTAAAATACCAAAATGCGATTTTATATTAATGTAATCCGCTTGCAAATTCGACGCTGATTCCGAATCTGTAATCGGTTTTACGCTACGTTCATTATTAAGCATTTTTGGCGATAATATATATATCGACTTAAAGGTTTCCCATTGTGCGATGGATGTAAAGCAATTTTTTTTAAAATACCAAAATGCGATTTTATATTAATGTAATCCGCTTGCAAATTCGACGCTGATTCCGAATCTGTAATCGGTTTTACGCTACGTTCATTATTAAGCATTTTTGGCGATAATATATATATCGACTTAAAGGTTTCCCATTGTGCGATGGATGTATTGCAATTTTTTTTAAAATACTAAAATGCGATTTTATATTAATGTAATCCGCTTGCAAATTCGACGCTGATTCCGAATCTGTAATCGGTTTTACGCTACGTTCATTATTAAGCATTTTTGGCGATATTATATATATCGATTTAAAGGTTTCCCATTGTGCGATGGATATATTGCATTTTTTTTTAAAATACCAAAATGCGATTTTATATTAATGTAATCCGCTTGCAAATTCGACGCTGATTCCGAATCTGTAATCGGTTTTACGCTACGTTCATTATTAAGCATTTTTGGCGATAATATATATATCGACTTAAAGGTTTCCCATTGTGCGATGGATGTAAAGCAATTTTTTTTAAAATACTAAAATGCGATTTTATATTAATGTAATCCGCTTGCAAATTCGACGCTGATTCCGAATCTGTAATCGGTTTTACGCTACGTTCATTATTAAGCATTTTTGGCGATATTATATATATCGATTTAAAGGTTTCCCATTGTGCGATGGATGTATTGCATTTTTTTTTAAAATACCAAAATGCGATTTTATATTAATGTAATCCGCTTGCAAATTCGACGCTGATTCCGAATCTGTAATCGGTTTTACGCTACGTTCATTATTAAGCATTTTTGGCGATAATATATATATCGACTTAAAGGTTTCCCATTGTGCGATGGATGTATTGCATTTTTTTTTAAAATACCAAAATGCGATTTTATATTAATGTAATCCGCTTGCAAATTCGACGCTGATTCCGAATCTGTAATCGGTTTTACGCTACGTTCATTATTAAGCATTTTTGGCGATAATATATATATCGACTTAAAGGTTTCCCATTGTGCGATGGATGTATTGCAATTTTTTTTAAAATACTAAAATGCGATTTTATATTAATGTAATCCGCTTGCAAATTCGACGCTGATTCCGAATCTGTAATCGGTTTTACGCTACGTTCATTATTAAGCATTTTTGGCGATATTATATATATCGATTTAAAGGTTTCCCATTGTGCGATGGATGTATTGCATTTTTTTTTAAAATACCAAAATGCGATTTTATATTAATGTAATCCGCTTGCAAATTCGACGCTGATTCCGAATCTGTAATCGGTTTTACGCTACGTTCATTATTAAGCATTTTTGGCGATAATATATATATCGACTTAAAGGTTTCCCATTGTGCGATGGATGTATTGCATTTTTTTTTAAAATACCAAAATGCGATTTTATATTAATGTAATCCGCTTGCAAATTCGACGCTGATTCCGAATCTGTAATCGGTTTTACGCTACGTTCATTATTAAGCATTTTTGGCGATAATATATATATCGACTTAAAGGTTTCCCATTGTGCGATGGATGTAAAGCAATTTTTTTTAAAATACCAAAATGCGATTTTATATTAATGTAATCCGCTTGCAAATTCAACGCTGATTCCGAATCTGTAATCAGTTTTACGCTACGTTCATTAATAAGCATTTTCGGCTATAATATATATATCGACTTAAAGGTTTCCCATTGTGCGATGGATGTATTGCAATTTTTTTTAAAATACTAAAATGCGATTTTATATTAATGTAATCCGCTTGCAAATTCGACGCTGATTCCGAATCTGTAATCGGTTTTACGCTACGTTCATTATTAAGCATTTTTGGCGATATTATATATATCGACTTAAAGGTTTCCCATTGTGCGATGGATGTAAAGCAATTTTTTTTAAAATACCAAAATGCGATTTTATATTAATGTAATCCGCTTGCAAATTCGACGCTGATTCCGAATCTGTAATCAGTTTTACGCTACGTTCATTAATAAGCATTTTCGGCTATAATATATATATCGACTTAAAGGTTTCCCATTGTGCGATGGATGTATTGCAATTTTTTTTAAAATACTAAAATGCGATTTTATATTAATGTAATCCGCTTGCAAATTCGGCGCTGATTCCGAATCTGTAATCGGTTTTACGCTACGTTCATTATTAAGCATTTTTGGCGATATTATATATATCGATTTAAAGGTTTCCCATTGTGCGATGGATGTATTGCATTTTTTTTTAAAATACCAAAATGCGATTTTATATTAATGTAATCCGCTTGCAAATTCGACGCTGATTCCGAATCTGTAATCGGTTTTACGCTACGTTCATTATTAAGCATTTTTGGCGATAATATATATATCGACTTAAAGGTTTCCCATTGTGCGATGGATGTAAAGCAATTTTTTTTAAAATACCAAAATGCGATTTTATATTAATGTAATCCGCTTGCAAATTCGACGCTGATTCCGAATCTGTAATCGGTTTTACGCTACGTTCATTATTAAGCATTTTTGGCGATAATATATATATCGACTTAAAGGTTTCCCATTGTGCGATGGATGTAAAGCAATTTTTTTTAAAATACCAAAATGCGATTTTATATTAATGTAATCCGCTTGCAAATTCGACGCTGATTCCGAATCTGTAATCGGTTTTACGCTACGTTCATTATTAAGCATTTTTGGCGATAATATATATATCGACTTAAAGGTTTCCCATTGTGCGATGGATGTATTGCAATTTTTTTTAAAATACTAAAATGCGATTTTATATTAATGTAATCCGCTTGCAAATTCGACGCTGATTCCGAATCTGTAATCGGTTTTACGCTACGTTCATTATTAAGCATTTTTGGCGATATTATATATATCGATTTAAAGGTTTCCCATTGTGCGATGGATATATTGCATTTTTTTTTAAAATACCAAAATGCGATTTTATATTAATGTAATCCGCTTGCAAATTCGACGCTGATTCCGAATCTGTAATCGGTTTTACGCTACGTTCATTATTAAGCATTTTTGGCGATAATATATATATCGACTTAAAGGTTTCCCATTGTGCGATGGATGTAAAGCAATTTTTTTTAAAATACCAAAATGCGATTTTATATTAATGTAATCCGCTTGCAAATTCGACGCTGATT
>CAMZJQ010000253.1:37500-43312 GCA_947310385.1 Nephrotoma appendiculata | reverse complement strand
ATCGACTTAAAGGTTTCCCATTGTGCGATGGATGTAAAGCAATTTTTTTTAAAATACCAAAATGCGATTTTATATTAATGTAATCCGCTTGCAAATTCGACGCTGATTCCGAATCTGTAATCGGTTTTACGCTACGTTCATTATTAAGCATTTTTGGCGATAATATATATATCGACTTAAAGGTTTCCCATTGTGCGATGGATGTAAAGCAATTTTTTTTAAAATACTAAAATGCGATTTTATATTAATGTAATCCGCTTGCAAATTCGACGCTGATTCCGAATCTGTAATCGGTTTTACGCTACGTTCATTATTAAGCATTTTTGGCGATATTATATATATCGACTTAAAGGTTTCCCATTGTGCGATGGATGTAATGCAATTTTTTTTAAAATACTAAAATGCGATTTTATATTAATGTAATCCGCTTGCAAATTCGACGCTGATTCCGAATCTGTAATCGGTTTTACGCTACGTTCATTATTAAGCATTTTTGGCGATAATATATATATCGACTTAAAGGTTTCCCATTGTGCGATGGATGTAAAGCAATTTTTTTTAAAATACCAAAATGCGATTTTATATTAATGTAATCCGCTTGCAAATTCGACGCTGATTCCGAATCTGTAATCAGTTTTACGCTACGTTCATTAATAAGCATTTTCGGCTATAATATATATATCGACTTAAAGGTTTCCCATTGTGCGATGGATGTATTGCAATTTTTTTTAAAATACTAAAATGCGATTTTATATTAATGTAATCCGCTTGCAAATTCGACGCTGATTCCGAATCTGTAATCGGTTTTACGCTACGTTCATTATTAAGCATTTTTGGCGATATTATATATATCGATTTAAAGGTTTCCCATTGTGCGATGGATGTATTGCATTTTTTTTTTAAATACCAAAATGCGATTTTATATTAATGTAATCCGCTTGCAAATTCGACGCTGATTCCGAATCTGTAATCGGTTTTACGCTACGTTCATTATTAAGCATTTTTGGCGATAATATATATATCGACTTAAAGGTTTCCCATTGTGCGATGGATGTAAAGCAATTTTTTTTAAAATACTAAAATGCGATTTTATATTAATGTAATCCGCTTGCAAATTCGACGCTGATTCCGAATCTGTAATCGGTTTTACGCTACGTTCATTATTAAGCATTTTTGGCGATATTATATATATCGATTTAAAGGTTTCCCATTGTGCGATGGATGTATTGCATTTTTTTTTAAAATACCAAAATGCGATTTTATATTAATGTAATCCGCTTGCAAATTCGACGCTGATTCCGAATCTGTAATCGGTTTTACGCTACGTTCATTATTAAGCATTTTTGGCGATAATATATATATCGACTTAAAGGTTTCCCATTGTGCGATGGATGTAAAGCAATTTTTTTTAAAATACCAAAATGCGATTTTATATTAATGTAATCCGCTTGCAAATTCGACGCTGATTCCGAATCTGTAATCGGTTTTACGCTACGTTCATTATTAAGCATTTTTGGCGATAATATATATATCGACTTAAAGGTTTCCCGTTGTGCGATGGATGTATTGCAATTTTTTTTAAAATACTAAAATGCGATTTTATATTAATGTAATCCGCTTGCAAATTCGACGCTGATTCCGAATCTGTAATCGGTTTTACGCTACGTTCATTATTAAGCATTTTTGGCGATATTATATATATCGATTTAAAGGTTTCCCATTGTGCGATGGATGTATTGCATTTTTTTTTAAAATACCAAAATGCGATTTTATATTAATGTAATCCGCTTGCAAATTCGACGCTGATTCCGAATCTGTAATCGGTTTTACGCTACGTTCATTATTAAGCATTTTTGGCGATATTATATATATCGATTTAAAGGTTTCCCATTGTGCGATGGATGTATTGCATTTTTTTTTAAAATACCAAAATGCGATTTTATATTAATGTAATCCGCTTGCAAATTCGACGCTGATTCCGAATCTGTAATCGGTTTTACGCTACGTTCATTATTAAGCATTTTTGGCGATAATATATATATCGACTTAAAGGTTTCCCGTTGTGCGATGGATGTATTGCAATTTTTTTTAAAATACTAAAATGCGATTTTATATTAATGTAATCCGCTTGCAAATTCGACGCTGATTCCGAATCTGTAATCGGTTTTACGCTACGTTCATTATTAAGCATTTTTGGCGATATTATATATATCGATTTAAAGGTTTCCCATTGTGCGATGGATGTATTGCATTTTTTTTTAAAATACCAAAATGCGATTTTATATTAATGTAATCCGCTTGCAAATTCGACGCTGATTCCGAATCTGTAATCGGTTTTACGCTACGTTCATTATTAAGCATTTTTGGCGATATTATATATATCGATTTAAAGGTTTCTCATTGTGCGATGGATGTATTGCATTTTTTTTTAAAATACCAAAATGCGATTTTATATTAATGTAATCCGCTTGCAAATTCGACGCTGATTCCGAATCTGTAATCGGTTTAACGCTACGTTCATTATTAAGCATTTTTGGCGATAATATATATATCGACTTAAAGGTTTCCCATTGTGCGATGGATGTAAAGCAATTTTTTTTAAAATACTAAAATGCGATTTTATATTAATGTAATCCGCTTGCAAATTCGACGCTGATTCCGAATCTGTAATCGGTTTTACGCTACGTTCATTATTAAGCATTTTTGGCGATATTATATATATCGATTTAAAGGTTTCCCATTGTGCGATGGATGTATTGCATTTTTTTTTTAAATACCAAAATGCGATTTTATATTAATGTAATCCGCTTGCAAATTCGACGCTGATTCCGAATCTGTAATCGGTTTAACGCTACGTTCATTATTAAGCATTTTTGGCGATAATATATATATCGACTTAAAGGTTTCCCATTGTGCGATGGATGTAAAGCAATTTTTTTTAAAATACTAAAATGCGATTTTATATTAATGTAATCCGCTTGCAAATTCGACGCTGATTCCGAATCTGTAATCGGTTTTACGCTACGTTCATTATTAAGCATTTTTGGCGATATTATATATATCGATTTAAAGGTTTCCCATTGTGCGATGGATGTATTGCATTTTTTTTTTAAATACCAAAATGCGATTTTATATTAATGTAATCCGCTTGCAAATTCGACGCTGATTCCGAATCTGTAATCGGTTTTACGCTACGTTCATTATTAAGCATTTTTGGCGATAATATATATATCGACTTAAAGGTTTCCCATTGTGCGATGGATGTAAAGCAATTTTTTTTAAAATACCAAAATGCGATTTTATATTAATGTAATCCGCTTGCAAATTCGACGCTGATTCCGAATCTGTAATCGGTTTTACGCTACGTTCATTATTAAGCATTTTTGGCGATAATATATATATCGACTTAAAGGTTTCCCATTGTGCGATGGATGTATTGCAATTTTTTTTAAAATACTAAAATGCGATTTTATATTAATGTAATCCGCTTGCAAATTCGACGCTGATTCCGAATCTGTAATCGGTTTTACGCTACGTTCATTATTAAGCATTTTTGGCGATATTATATATATCGATTTAAAGGTTTCCCATTGTGCGATGGATATATTGCATTTTTTTTTAAAATACCAAAATGCGATTTTATATTAATGTAATCCGCTTGCAAATTCGACGCTGATTCCGAATCTGTAATCGGTTTTACGCTACGTTCATTATTAAGCATTTTTGGCGATAATATATATATCGACTTAAAGGTTTCCCATTGTGCGATGGATGTAAAGCAATTTTTTTTAAAATACTAAAATGCGATTTTATATTAATGTAATCCGCTTGCAAATTCGACGCTGATTCCGAATCTGTAATCGGTTTTACGCTACGTTCATTATTAAGCATTTTTGGCGATATTATATATATCGATTTAAAGGTTTCCCATTGTGCGATGGATGTATTGCATTTTTTTTTAAAATACCAAAATGCGATTTTATATTAATGTAATCCGCTTACAAATTCGACGCTGATTCCGAATCTGTAATCGGTTTTACGCTACGTTCATTATTAAGCATTTTTGGCGATAATATATATATCGACTTAAAGGTTTCCCATTGTGCGATGGATGTAAAGCAATTTTTTTTAAAATACCAAAATGCGATTTTATATTAATGTAATCCGCTTGCAAATTCGACGCTGATTCCGAATCTGTAATCGGTTTTACGCTACGTTCATTATTAAGCATTTTTGGCGATAATATATATATCGACTTAAAGGTTTCCCATTGTGCGATGGATATATCGATTTAAAGGTTTCCCATTGTGCGATGGATGTATTGCATTTTTTTTTAAAATACCAAAATGCGATTTTATATTAATGTAATCCGCTTGCAAATTCGACGCTGATTCCGAATCTGTAATCGGTTTTACGCTACGTTCATTATTAAGCATTTTTGGCGATAATATATATATCGACTTAAAGGTTTCCCATTGTGCGATGGATGTAAAGCAATTTTTTTTAAAATACTAAAATGCGATTTTATATTAATGTAATCCGCTTGCAAATTCGACGCTGATTCCGAATCTGTAATCGGTTTTACGCTACGTTCATTATTAAGCATTTTTGGCGATATTATATATATCGATTTAAAGGTTTCCCATTGTGCGATGGATGTATTGCATTTTTTTTTAAAATACCAAAATGCGATTTTATATTAATGTAATCCGCTTGCAAATTCGACGCTGATTCCGAATCTGTAATCGGTTTTACGCTACGTTCATTAATAAGCATTTTTGGCGATAATATATATATCGACTTAAAGGTTTCCCATTGTGCGATGGATGTAAAGCAATTTTTTTTTAAATACCAAAATGCGATTTTATATTAATGTAATCCGCTTGCAAATTCGACGCTGATTCCGAATCTGTAATCGGTTTTACGCTACGTTCATTATTAAGCATTTTTGGCGATAATATATATATCGACTTAAAGGTTTCCCATTGTGCGATGGATGTAATGCAATTTTTTTTAAAATACCAAAATGCGATTTTATATTAATGTAATCCGCTTGCAAATTCGACGCTGATTCCGAATCTGTAATCGGTTTTACGCTACGTTCATTATTAAGCATTTTTGGCGATAATATAAAAAAACCAAAGATTCATTTACCGTTTATTTCAACCACCACAATATAAAAAAAAAATAAAAACATCGTTAATGTATTTTTCATTCATTGCATCTCGTTATCAATTCCTTTTTCTAATAAAAAAATTGTTTTGCTATAGCTTGTTTGTCTTATTAATGAACGTAGCGTAAAACTGATTACAGATTCGGAATCATCGTCGAATTTGCAAGCGGATTACATTAATATAAAATCGCATTTTGGTATTTTAAAAAAAAATGCAATACATCCATCGCACAATGGGAAACCTTTAAGTCGATATATATATTATCGCCAAAAATGCTTAATAATGAACGTAGCGTAAAACCGATTACAGATTCGGAATCAGCGTCGAATTTGCAAGCGGATTACATTAATATAAAATCGCATTTTGGTATTTTTAAAAAAAATGCTATACATCCATCGCACAATGGGAAACCTTTAAATCGATATATATAATATCGCCAAAAATGCTTAATAATGAACGGATTACATTAATTTAAAATCACATTTTGGTATTTTAAACGCTTAATTATCATAAGACGTAACCGAATATAAAAATGTATTTAAAAAAAAATAGTAAAATATAAAACTTAGACAACGACACATAGTGTTCCCAAGCGGTCACCCATCTAAGTACTAACTATGCCCTATGTTGCTTGACTT
>CAMZJQ010000253.1:27500-30000 GCA_947310385.1 Nephrotoma appendiculata | reverse complement strand
ACTTTGTAAGTAATTTACTATGCTTTGCATAGAGTATTACATCTATTGCGTATATCAATCGATATATGCGTACATCGTAATACTACTTCAATATAGTTTACAATTTTTGTTCTTTGCTTCATAAAATAGTGTATTTTCATTCACTTTTTAAGTGACAAATGATATTAATAATAATATTTATTTTTAACAACTTGCTTTACTACAATATACACTTATGCACAAAGAAGACGGAGAAAAAGCAAAATTTAAAAATAATAAAATTCAAAAATTAACTTCTTGATCGTTTTGCTTTGATTTCATTCTGTTTTGATTCATTTACCGTTTATTTCAACCACCACAATATAAAAAAAAAATAAAAACATCGTTAATGTATTTTTCATTCATTGCATCTCGTTATCAATTCCTTTTTCTAATAAAAAAATTGTTTTGCTATAGCTTGTTTGTCTTATTAATGAACGTAGCGTAAAACTGATTACAGATTCGGAATCAGCGTCGAATTTGCAAGCGGATTACATTAATATAAAATCGCATTTTGGTATTTTAAAAAAAAATGCAATACATCCATCGCACAATGGGAAACCTTTAAGTCGATATATATATTATCGCCAAAAATGCTTAATAATGAACGTAGCGTAAAACCGATTACAGATTCGGAATCAGCGTCGAATTTGCAAGCGGATTACATTAATATAAAATCGCATTTTGGTATTTTAAAAAAAATTGCATTACATCCATCGCACAATGGGAAACCTTTAAATCGATATATATAATATCGCCAAAAATGCTTAATAATGAACGTAGCGTAAAACCGATTACAGATTCGGAATCAGCGTCGAATTTGCAAGCGGATTACATTAATATAAAATCGCATTTTAGTATTTTAAAAAAAATTGCAATACATCCATCGCACAATGGGAAACCTTTAAGTCGATATATATATTATAGCCGAAAATGCTTATTAATGAACGTAGCGTAAAACTGATTACAGATTCGGAATCAGCGTCGAATTTGCAAGCGGATTACATTAATATAAAATCGCATTTTGGTATTTTAAAAAAAATTGCATTACATCCATCGCACAATGGGAAACCTTTAAGTCGATATATATATTATCGCCAAAAATGCTTAATAATGAACGTAGCGTAAAACCGATTACAGATTCGGAATCAGCGTCGAATTTGCAAGCGGATTACATTAATATAAAATCGCATTTTGGTATTTAAAAAAAAAATGCAATACATCCATCGCACAATGGGAAACCTTTAAATCGATATATATAATATCGCCAAAAATGCTTAATAATGAACGTAGCGTAAAACCGATTACAGATTCGGAATCAGCGTCGAATTTGCAAGCGGATTACATTAATATAAAATCGCATTTTAGTATTTTAAAAAAAATTGCAATACATCCATCGCACAATGGGAAACCTTTAAGTCGATATATATATTATAGCCGAAAATGCTTATTAATGAACGTAGCGTAAAACTGATTACAGATTCGGAATCAGCGTCGAATTTGCAAGCGGATTACATTAATATAAAATCGCATTTTGGTATTTTAAAAAAAAATGCAATACATCCATCGCACAATGGGAAACCTTTAAGTCGATATATATATTATCGCCAAAAATGCTTAATAATGAACGTAGCGTAAAACCGATTACAGATTCGGAATCAGCGTCGAATTTGCAAGCGGATTACATTAATATAAAATCGCATTTTGGTATTTTAAAAAAAATTGCTTTACATCCATCGCACAATGGGAAACCTTTAAGTCGATATATATATTATCGCCAAAAATGCTTAATAATGAACGTAGCGTAAAACCGATTACAGATTCGGAATCAGCGTCGAATTTGCAAGCGGATTACATTAATATAAAATCGCATTTTGGTATTTTAAAAAAAATTGCTTTACATCCATCGCACAATGGGAAACCTTTAAGTCGATATATATATTATCGCCAAAAATGCTTATTAATGAACGTAGCGTAAAACCGATTACAGATTCGGAATCAGCGTCGAATTTGCAAGCGGATTACATTAATATAAAATCGCATTTTGGTATTTTAAAAAAAAATGCAATACATCCATCGCACAATGGGAAACCTTTAAATCGATATATATAATATCGCCAAAAATGCTTAATAATGAACGTAGCGTAAAACCGATTACAGATTCGGAATCAGCGTCGAATTTGCAAGCGGATTACATTAATATAAAATCGCATTTTAGTATTTTAAAAAAAATTGCTTTACATCCATCGCACAATGGGAAACCTTTAAGTCGATATATATATTATCGCCAAAAATGCTTAATAATGAACGTAGCGTAAAACCGATTACAGATTCGGAATCAGCGTCGAATTTGCAAGCGGATTACATTAATATAAAATCGCATTTTGGTATTTAAAAAAAAAATGCAATACATCCATCGCACAATGGGAAACCTTTAAATCGATATATATAATATCGCCAAAAATGCTTAATAATGAACGTA
>CAMZJQ010000253.1:7500-20000 GCA_947310385.1 Nephrotoma appendiculata | reverse complement strand
GACGCTGATTCCGAATCTGTAATCGGTTTTACGCTACGTTCATTATTAAGCATTTTTGGCGATAATATATATATCGACTTAAAGGTTTCCCATTGTGCGATGGATGTAAAGCAATTTTTTTTAAAATACCAAAATGCGATTTTATATTAATGTAATCCGCTTGCAAATTCGACGCTGATTCCGAATCTGTAATCGGTTTTACGCTACGTTCATTATTAAGCATTTTTGGCGATAATATATATATCGACTTAAAGGTTTCCCGTTGTGCGATGGATGTATTGCAATTTTTTTTAAAATACTAAAATGCGATTTTATATTAATGTAATCCGCTTGCAAATTCGACGCTGATTCCGAATCTGTAATCGGTTTTACGCTACGTTCATTATTAAGCATTTTTGGCGATATTATATATATCGATTTAAAGGTTTCCCATTGTGCGATGGATGTATTGCATTTTTTTTTAAAATACCAAAATGCGATTTTATATTAATGTAATCCGCTTGCAAATTCGACACTGATTCCGAATCTGTAATCGGTTTTACGCTACGTTCATTATTAAGCATTTTTGGCGATAATATATATATCGACTTAAAGGTTTCCCATTGTGCGATGGATGTAAAGCAATTTTTTTTAAAATACCAAAATGCGATTTTATATTAATGTAATCCGCTTGCAAATTCGACGCTGATTCCGAATCTGTAATCAGTTTTACGCTACGTTCATTAATAAGCATTTTCGGCTATAATATATATATCGACTTAAAGGTTTCCCATTGTGCGATGGATGTATTGCAATTTTTTTTAAAATACTAAAATGCGATTTTATATTAATGTAATCCGCTTGCAAATTCGACGCTGATTCCGAATCTGTAATCGGTTTTACGCTACGTTCATTATTAAGCATTTTTGGCGATATTATATATATCGATTTAAAGGTTTCCCATTGTGCGATGGATGTATTGCATTTTTTTTTTAAATACCAAAATGCGATTTTATATTAATGTAATCCGCTTGCAAATTCGACGCTGATTCCGAATCTGTAATCGGTTTTACGCTACGTTCATTATTAAGCATTTTTGGCGATAATATATATATCGACTTAAAGGTTTCCCATTGTGCGATGGATGTAAAGCAATTTTTTTTAAAATACTAAAATGCGATTTTATATTAATGTAATCCGCTTGCAAATTCGACGCTGATTCCGAATCTGTAATCGGTTTTACGCTACGTTCATTATTAAGCATTTTTGGCGATATTATATATATCGATTTAAAGGTTTCCCATTGTGCGATGGATGTATTGCATTTTTTTTTAAAATACCAAAATGCGATTTTATATTAATGTAATCCGCTTGCAAATTCGACGCTGATTCCGAATCTGTAATCGGTTTTACGCTACGTTCATTATTAAGCATTTTTGGCGATAATATATATATCGACTTAAAGGTTTCCCATTGTGCGATGGATGTAAAGCAATTTTTTTTAAAATACCAAAATGCGATTTTATATTAATGTAATCCGCTTGCAAATTCGACGCTGATTCCGAATCTGTAATCGGTTTTACGCTACGTTCATTATTAAGCATTTTTGGCGATAATATATATATCGACTTAAAGGTTTCCCGTTGTGCGATGGATGTATTGCAATTTTTTTTAAAATACTAAAATGCGATTTTATATTAATGTAATCCGCTTGCAAATTCGACGCTGATTCCGAATCTGTAATCGGTTTTACGCTACGTTCATTATTAAGCATTTTTGGCGATATTATATATATCGATTTAAAGGTTTCCCATTGTGCGATGGATGTATTGCATTTTTTTTTAAAATACCAAAATGCGATTTTATATTAATGTAATCCGCTTGCAAATTCGACGCTGATTCCGAATCTGTAATCGGTTTTACGCTACGTTCATTATTAAGCATTTTTGGCGATATTATATATATCGATTTAAAGGTTTCCCATTGTGCGATGGATGTATTGCATTTTTTTTTTAAATACTAAAATGCGATTTTATATTAATGTAATCCGCTTGCAAATTCGACGCTGATTCCGAATCTGTAATCGGTTTTACGCTACGTTCATTATTAAGCATTTTTGGCGATATTATATATATCGATTTAAAGGTTTCCCATTGTGCGATGGATGTATTGCATTTTTTTTTAAAATACCAAAATGCGATTTTATATTAATGTAATCCGCTTGCAAATTCGACGCTGATTCCGAATCTGTAATCGGTTTTACGCTACGTTCATTATTAAGCATTTTTGGCGATATTATATATATCGATTTAAAGGTTTCCCATTGTGCGATGGATGTATTGCATTTTTTTTTAAAATACCAAAATGCGATTTTATATTAATGTAATCCGCTTGCAAATTCGACGCTGATTCCGAATCTGTAATCGGTTTTACGCTACGTTCATTATTAAGCATTTTTGGCGATAATATATATATCGACTTAAAGGTTTCCCATTGTGCGATGGATGTAATGCAATTTTTTTTAAAATACTAAAATGCGATTTTATATTAATGTAATCCGCTTGCAAATTCGACGCTGATTCCGAATCTGTAATCGGTTTAACGCTACGTTCATTATTAAGCATTTTTGGCGATAATATATATATCGACTTAAAGGTTTCCCATTGTGCGATGGATGTAAAGCAATTTTTTTTAAAATACTAAAATGCGATTTTATATTAATGTAATCCGCTTGCAAATTCGACGCTGATTCCGAATCTGTAATCGGTTTTACGCTACGTTCATTATTAAGCATTTTTGGCGATATTATATATATCGATTTAAAGGTTTCCCATTGTGCGATGGATGTATTGCATTTTTTTTTTAAATACCAAAATGCGATTTTATATTAATGTAATCCGCTTGCAAATTCGACGCTGATTCCGAATCTGTAATCGGTTTTACGCTACGTTCATTATTAAGCATTTTTGGCGATAATATATATATCGACTTAAAGGTTTCCCATTGTGCGATGGATGTAAAGCAATTTTTTTTAAAATACCAAAATGCGATTTTATATTAATGTAATCCGCTTGCAAATTCGACGCTGATTCCGAATCTGTAATCGGTTTTACGCTACGTTCATTATTAAGCATTTTTGGCGATAATATATATATCGACTTAAAGGTTTCCCATTGTGCGATGGATGTATTGCAATTTTTTTTAAAATACTAAAATGCGATTTTATATTAATGTAATCCGCTTGCAAATTCGACGCTGATTCCGAATCTGTAATCGGTTTTACGCTACGTTCATTATTAAGCATTTTTGGCGATATTATATATATCGATTTAAAGGTTTCCCATTGTGCGATGGATATATTGCATTTTTTTTTAAAATACCAAAATGCGATTTTATATTAATGTAATCCGCTTGCAAATTCGACGCTGATTCCGAATCTGTAATCGGTTTTACGCTACGTTCATTATTAAGCATTTTTGGCGATAATATATATATATCGACTTAAAGGTTTCCCATTGTGCGATGGATGTAAAGCAATTTTTTTTAAAATACTAAAATGCGATTTTATATTAATGTAATCCGCTTGCAAATTCGACGCTGATTCCGAATCTGTAATCGGTTTTACGCTACGTTCATTATTAAGCATTTTTGGCGATATTATATATATCGATTTAAAGGTTTCCCATTGTGCGATGGATGTATTGCATTTTTTTTTAAAATACCAAAATGCGATTTTATATTAATGAAATCCGCTTGCAAATTCGACGCTGATTCCGAATCTGTAATCGGTTTTACGCTACGTTCATTAATAAGCATTTTTGGCGATAATATATATATCGACTTAAAGGTTTCCCATTGTGCGATGGATGTAAAGCAATTTTTTTTTAAATACCAAAATGCGATTTTATATTAATGTAATCCGCTTGCAAATTCGACGCTGATTCCGAATCTGTAATCGGTTTTACGCTACGTTCATTATTAAGCATTTTTGGCGATAATATATATATCGACTTAAAGGTTTCCCATTGTGCGATGGATGTAATGCAATTTTTTTTAAAATACCAAAATGCGATTTTATATTAATGTAATCCGCTTGCAAATTCGACGCTGATTCCGAATCTGTAATCGGTTTTACGCTACGTTCATTATTAAGCATTTTTGGCGATAATATATATATCGACTTAAAGGTTTCCCATTGTGCGATGGATGTATTGCATTTTTTTTTAAAATACCAAAATGCGATTTTATATTAATGTAATCCGCTTGCAAATTCGACGCTGATTCCGAATCTGTAATCAGTTTTACGCTACGTTCATTAATAAGCATTTTCGGCTATAATATATATATCGACTTAAAGGTTTCCCATTGTGCGATGGATGTATTGCAATTTTTTTTAAAATACTAAAATGCGATTTTATATTAATGTAATCCGCTTGCAAATTCGACGCTGATTCCGAATCTGTAATCGGTTTTACGCTACGTTCATTATTAAGCATTTTTGGCGATATTATATATATCGATTTAAAGGTTTCCCATTGTGCGATGGATGTATTGCATTTTTTTTTTAAATACCAAAATGCGATTTTATATTAATGTAATCCGCTTGCAAATTCGACGCTGATTCCGAATCTGTAATCGGTTTTACGCTACGTTCATTATTAAGCATTTTTGGCGATAATATATATATCGACTTAAAGGTTTCCCATTGTGCGATGGATGTAATGCAATTTTTTTTAAAATACCAAAATGCGATTTTATATTAATGTAATCCGCTTGCAAATTCGACGCTGATTCCGAATCTGTAATCAGTTTTACGCTACGTTTATTAATAAGCATTTTCGGCTATAATATATATATCGACTTAAAGGTTTCCCATTGTGCGATGGATGTATTGCAATTTTTTTTAAAATACTAAAATGCGATTTTATATTAATGTAATCCGCTTGCAAATTCGACGCTGATTCCGAATCTGTAATCGGTTTTACGCTACGTTCATTATTAAGCATTTTTGGCGATATTATATATATCGATTTAAAGGTTTCCCATTGTGCGATGGATGTAATGCAATTTTTTTTAAAATACCAAAATGCGATTTTATATTAATGTAATCCGCTTGCAAATTCGACGCTGATTCCGAATCTGTAATCGGTTTTACGCTACGTTCATTATTAAGCATTTTTGGCGATAATATATATATCGACTTAAAGGTTTCCCATTGTGCGATGGATGTATTGCATTTTTTTTTAAAATACCAAAATGCGATTTTATATTAATGTAATCCGCTTGCAAATTCGACGCTGATTCCGAATCTGTAATCAGTTTTACGCTACGTTCATTATTAAGCATTTTTGGCGATAATATATATATCGACTTAAAGGTTTCCCATTGTGCGATGGATGTAATGCAATTTTTTTTAAAATACCAAAATGCGATTTTATATTAATGTAATCCGCTTGCAAATTCGACGCTGATTCCGAATCTGTAATCAGTTTTACGCTACGTTCATTAATAAGCATTTTCGGCTATAATATATATATCGACTTAAAGGTTTCCCATTGTGCGATGGATGTATTGCAATTTTTTTTAAAATACTAAAATGCGATTTTATATTAATGTAATCCGCTTGCAAATTCGACGCTGATTCCGAATCTGTAATCGGTTTTACGCTACGTTCGTTATTAAGCATTTTTGGCGATAATATATATATCGACTTAAAGGTTTCCCATTGTGCGATGGATGTAAAGCAATTTTTTTTAAAATACCAAAATGCGATTTTATATTAATGTAATCCGCTTGCAAATTCGACGCTGATTCCGAATCTGTAATCGGTTTTACGCTACGTTCATTATTAAGCATTTTTGGCGATAATATATATATCGACTTAAAGGTTTCCCATTGTGCAATGGATGTATTGCAATTTTTTTTAAAATACTAAAATGCGATTTTATATTAATGTAATCCGCTTGCAAATTCGACGCTGATTCCGAATCTGTAATCGGTTTTACGCTACGTTCATTATTAAGCATTTTTGGCGATATTATATATATCGATTTAAAGGTTTCCCATTGTGCGATGGATGTATTGCATTTTTTTTTTAAATACCAAAATGCGATTTTATATTAATGTAATCCGCTTGCAAATTCGACGCTGATTCCGAATCTGTAATCGGTTTTACGCTACGTTCATTATTAAGCATTTTTGGCGATAATATATATATCGACTTAAAGGTTTCCCATTGTGCGATGGATGTAAAGCAATTTTTTTTAAAATACTAAAATGCGATTTTATATTAATGTAATCCGCTTGCAAATTCGACGCTGATTCCGAATCTGTAATCGGTTTTACGCTACGTTCATTATTAAGCATTTTTGGCGATATTATATATATCGATTTAAAGGTTTCCCATTGTGCGATGGATGTATTGCATTTTTTTTTAAAATACCAAAATGCGATTTTATATTAATGTAATCCGCTTGCAAATTCGACGCTGATTCCGAATCTGTAATCGGTTTTACGCTACGTTCATTAATAAGCATTTTTGGCGATAATATATATATCGACTTAAAGGTTTCCCATTGTGCGATGGATGTAATGCAATTTTTTTTAAAATACCAAAATGCGATTTTATATTAATGTAATCCGCTTGCAAATTCGACGCTGATTCCGAATCTGTAATCGGTTTTACGCTACGTTCATTATTAAGCATTTTTGGCGATAATATATATATCGACTTAAAGGTTTCCCATTGTGCGATGGATGTAAAGCAATTTTTTTTAAAATACCAAAATGCGATTTTATATTAATGTAATCCGCTTGCAAATTCGACGCTGATTCCGAATCTGTAATCGGTTTTACGCTACGTTCATTATTAAGCATTTTTGGCGATAATATATATATCGACTTAAAGGTTTCCCATTGTGCGATGGATGTATTGCATTTTTTTTTAAAATACCAAAATGCGATTTTATATTAATGTAATCCGCTTGCAAATTCGACGCTGATTCCGAATCTGTAATCAGTTTTACGCTACGTTCATTAATAAGCATTTTCGGCTATAATATATATATCGACTTAAAGGTTTCCCATTGTGCGATGGATGTATTGCAATTTTTTTTAAAATACTAAAATGCGATTTTATATTAATGTAATCCGCTTGCAAATTCGACGCTGATTCCGAATCTGTAATCGGTTTTACGCTACGTTCATTATTAAGCATTTTTGGCGATATTATATATATCGATTTAAAGGTTTCCCATTGTGCGATGGATGTATTGCATTTTTTTTTTAAATACCAAAATGCGATTTTATATTAATGTAATCCGCTTGCAAATTCGACGCTGATTCCGAATCTGTAATCGGTTTTACGCTACGTTCATTATTAAGCATTTTTGGCGATAATATATATATCGACTTAAAGGTTTCCCATTGTGCGATGGATGTAATGCAATTTTTTTTAAAATACCAAAATGCGATTTTATATTAATGTAATCCGCTTGCAAATTCGACGCTGATTCCGAATCTGTAATCAGTTTTACGCTACGTTCATTAATAAGCATTTTCGGCTATAATATATATATCGACTTAAAGGTTTCCCATTGTGCGATGGATGTATTGCAATTTTTTTTAAAATACTAAAATGCGATTTTATATTAATGTAATCCGCTTGCAAATTCGACGCTGATTCCGAATCTGTAATCGGTTTTACGCTACGTTCATTATTAAGCATTTTTGGCGATATTATATATATCGATTTAAAGGTTTCCCATTGTGCGATGGATGTAATGCAATTTTTTTTAAAATACCAAAATGCGATTTTATATTAATGTAATCCGCTTGCAAATTCGACGCTGATTCCGAATCTGTAATCGGTTTTACGCTACGTTCATTATTAAGCATTTTTGGCGATAATATATATATCGACTTAAAGGTTTCCCATTGTGCGATGGATGTATTGCATTTTTTTTTAAAATACCAAAATGCGATTTTATATTAATGTAATCCGCTTGCAAATTCGACGCTGATTCCGAATCTGTAATCAGTTTTACGCTACGTTCATTAATAAGACAAACAAGCTATAGCAAAACAATTTTTTTATTAGAAAAAGGAATTGATAACGAGATGCAATGAATGAAAAATACATTAACGATGTTTTTATTTTTTTTTTATATTGTGGTGGTTGAAATAAACGGTAAATGAATCAAAACAGAATGAAATCAAAGCAAAACGATCAAGAAGTTAATTTTTGAATTTTATTATTTTTAAATTTTGCTTTTTCTCCGTCTTCTTTGTGCATAAGTGTATATTGTAGTAAAGCAAGTTGTTAAAAATAAATATTATTATTAATATCATTTGTCACTTAAAAAGTGAATGAAAATACACTATTTTATGAAGCAAAGAACAAAAATTGTAAACTATATTGAAGTAGTATTACGATGTACGCATATATCGATTGATATACGCAATAGATGTAATACTCTATGCAAAGCATATTAAATTACTTACAAAGTCTTTAAAAGTGTATATAGATATATTAAATGTTTTTAATTGTATCTTATTACATTATTTTATTTGGTTAGTGTGAGAATTTTTTATATAAAAACAAAATTCATATTCACATACAAAATATTACAAAGGGTTTGCACCTTTAATAAAATTAAATATATTCTGAATGAAAATGTATTAAAAATCCTATTGAAATAACGTGAAAATAAATTTTAAAAATAATTTGTAAACTATATTCATAAGGTATAAAAGCTTTATGAAAATAAAAAATAAATTTACATTCTGGTTGATCCTGCCAGTAGTTATATGCTTGTCTCAAAGATTAAGCCATGCATGTCTAAGTACACACTCTCGAATAGAGAAACCGCAAAAGGCTCAGTATATCAGTTATGATTTATTAGATCGTATACATAGTTACATGGATAACTGTGGTAATTCTAGAGCTAATACATGCAAATAATCACGGACCGCAAGGAACGTGTGCTTTTATTAGATTAAAATCAATCGATACATTAAGGTATATTTATATACTGTATCGTTTATAAGATGAATCTGAATAACATGTAGATCGCATGGTCCTGTACCGGCGATAGATCTTTCAAATGTCTGCCCTATCAACTATTGATGGTAGTATCTAGGACTACCATGGTTGCAACGGGTAACGGGGAATCAGGGTTCGATTCCGGAGAGGGAGCCTGAGAAACGGCTACCACATCTAAGGAAGGCAGCAGGCGCGTAAATTACCCAATCCCAGCACGGGGAGGTAGTGACGAAAAATAACAATACAGGACTCAATCCGAGGCCCTGTAATTGGAATGAGTACACTTTAAATCCTTTAACAAGGAACAATTGGAGGGCAAGTCTGGTGCCAGCAGCCGCGGTAATTCCAGCTCCAATAGCGTATATTAAAGTTGTTGCGGTTAAAACGTTCGTAGTTGAACTTGTGTCAAGCACAGGTGGTACACCGTAACTGGGTTCGTACATCATCTTGATGCTATGACGTATTACTGTAGTGGTTTAAGCGTAAGTTTATCCACGTAATAAATCTAAATTAGTGCTCTTTACCGAGTGCTGGTCTAGAACAGTACAATTACTTTGAACAAATTAGAGTGCTTAAAGCAGGCCATTTGTGCCTAAATATTCTCTGCATGGAATAATGGAATAAGACGTCTGTTCTATTTTCAATTGGTTTTTAGATCAAGACGTAATGATTAATAGAAGCAGTTGGGGGCATTAGTATTACGGCGCGAGAGGTGAAATTCGTGGACCGTCGTAAGACTAACATAAGCGAAAGCATTTGCCAAAGATGTTTTCATTAATCAAGAACGAAAGTTAGAGGTTCGAAGGCGATCAGATACCGCCCTAGTTCTAACCATAAACGATGCCAGCTAGCAATTGGATGGAGCTACATATATGGCTCTTTCAGTCGCTTTCCGGGAAACCAAAGCTTTTGGGCTCCGGGGGAAGTATGGTTGCAAAGTTGAAACTTAAAGGAATTGACGGAAGGGCACCACCAGGAGTGGAGCCTGCGGCTTAATTTGACTCAACACGGGGAAACTTACCAGGTCCGAACATAAATGAGTAAGACAGATTAATAGCTCTTTCTCGAATCTATGGGTGGTGGTGCATGGCCGTTCTTAGTTCGTGGAGTGATTTGTCTGGTTAATTCCGATAACGAACGAGACTCAAATTTCTTAACTAGATGCCGGCAGGGTTATGACGTTGAAACTTTGCATACATTTTTGCCTCTGTTATCCATTCTTCTCACGAGGATTGGTCTTAATACGTAAGAATTGTCTGTAGGTGGAGTCATACCTGGTGGTTTGTCTTAATAAGACACTTGCTTCTTAAATAGACAAATTGCGTCTAGCAATATGAGATTGAGCAATAACAGGTCTGTGATGCCCTTAGATGTCCTGGGCTGCACGCGCGCTACAATGAAGGTATCAACGTGTCCTCCTAGTCTAAAAAGACCGGGTAAACCGCTGAACCACCTTCGTGTTGGGATTGTGGACTGAAACTGTTCACATGAACCTGGAATTCCCAGTAAGTGCGGGTCATAAGCTCGCATTGATTACGTCCCTGCCCTTTGTACACACCGCCCGTCGCTACTACCGATTGAATATGTTAGTGAGGTCCTCAGAGGTGATCACCGTGATGCTTCTTGTGTTGTGGTTGTTTTACCAAAGTTGACCGAACTTGTATATTTAGAGGAAGTAAAAGTCGTAACAAGGTTTCCGTAGGTGAACCTGCGGAAGGATCATTAAAGAAAATTTGATCATAATTTAAAAATAAACAATACCATTGAGAAGTTCTATACGTAATTTATTCTTATATAATTACGTTATTGATTAAAGTATTTCGCTTTACCAATGGAGTAGTATATTATTGCTTAACATTAAAAAAATATCACTCTTAGCGGGGGATCACTAGGCTCGTGGGTCGAAGAAGAACGCAGCAACACTGCGTGAAGTTATGTGAACTGCAGGACACATGAAACATCAACATTTTGAACGCATATTGCGGTCCATGCTAATAGTACATGTTACTCTGCTTGGACCACATATGGTTGAGGGTCACTAATATAAGCTAAATTAATTATTATTTATTAATTATTGATATGTAAATATTATACATATTTACAATATCGTATTACTTATAGTTTGTGTAATAATACGACAGTTAAAGACGTAAGTCATTTATTATTATCTGATATAGTTTTTTACTCGCAGTTTATTCACAAACACAATTCATAATTGTGACTTCAACTCATATGTGATTACCTCCTGAATTTAAGCATATTAATTAGGAGAGGAAAAGAAATTAACTAAGATTCCCTTAGTAGCGGCGAGCGAAATGGAAAAGTCCAGCATTAAGTCCTTCTACTGATTACTGGTAGAATGGAAATTCAATGTAAAGGAGTATCTATTATCTTACGCATTTTGATTATATGTTCAAGTCCATCTTGAATGGGGCCATTTACCCATAGAGGGTGCCAGGCCCGTAGAGACTATAATCTTGCTTAAGAAGATATCTCTAGAGAGTCGTGTTGCTTGATAGTGCAGCACTAAGTTGGTGGTAAACTCCATCTAAGACTAAATATAACCACGAGACGATAGCGAACAAGTAACTCGTGAGGGAAAGTTGAAAGAACTCTGAATAGAGAGTTAAACAGTACGTGAAACCACTAAGAGGTTAAACCCAATGAACCCGAACTTGTAAAAGAAGAGATTCATTGATATAATAATTGATGTTATCATGAAATTATATTATGCACTTTTCTTCTATTATCACATTGCGATGTGTTATCAACATACTACTTATGTAGATATTTGTCAATGATTTTATATGGAGCTCCTTTCGCATTCACTTGTGAATGTTTCTTAAGGAACTATAAAAATATCTGCAATATGATGACACATGTATCTGATCGTACAAGCATATTTGCTGCGAATATCGTAACGGTTTATTTTATATAAATGCAGTTCGAGTAAACGATCCTATCGGCAATGAAATGATTTGGGATACCTTTGGGACCCGTCTTGAAAACACGGACCAAGGAGTCTAGTATATGTGCGAGTCATTGGGCTTTTAAGCCTAAAGGCATAATTAACGTAACTAATATATGGGATTACATGTGAGTTTATATATTTGCATCTTCATCCATGGGCGTTTTAATCAACTCATATTACTTATGTTTTATGAGTTAAAGCGTACTGTAAGCATATATACTGTGACCCGAAAGATGGTGAACTATACCTGATCAGGTCGAAGTCAGGGGAAACCCTGATGGAGGATCGTAAGCAGTTCTGACGTGCAAATCGATTGTCAGAATTGGGTATAGGGGCTAAAGGACCAATCGAACCATCTAGTAGCTGGTTCCTCCGAAGTTTCCCTCAGGATAGCTGGTGCATATTAATATTTGGGAAAATAGTCTTATCTGGTAAAGCGAATGATTAGAGGAATTGGGGCCGAAACGACCTCAACCTATTCTCAAACTTTAAATGGGTAAGATCCTC
>CAMZJQ010000253.1:0-2500 GCA_947310385.1 Nephrotoma appendiculata | reverse complement strand
TTACGCTACGTTCATTATTAAGCATTTTTGGCGATATTATATATATCGATTAAAGGTTTCCCATTGTGCGATGGATGTATTGCATTTTTTTTTAAAATACCAAAATGCGATTTTATATTAATGTAATCCGCTTGCAAATTCGACGCTGATTCCGAATCTGTAATCGGTTTTACGCTACGTTCATTATTAAGCATTTTTGGCGATAATATATATATCGACTTAAAGGTTCCCATTGTGCGATGGATGTAAAGCAATTTTTTTTAAAATACCAAAATGCGATTTTATATTAATGTAATCCGCTTGCAAATTCGACGCTGATTCCGAATCTGTAATCGGTTTTACGCTACGTTCATTATTAAGCATTTTTGGCGATAATATATATATCGACTTAAAGGTTTCCCGTTGTGCGATGGATGTATTGCAATTTTTTTTAAAATACTAAAATGCGATTTTATATTAATGTAATCCGCTTGCAAATTCGACGCTGATTCCGAATCTGTAATCGGTTTTACGCTACGTTCATTATTAAGCATTTTTGGCGATATTATATATATCGATTTAAAGGTTTCCCATTGTGCGATGGATGTATTGCATTTTTTTTTAAAATACCAAAATGCGATTTATATATTAATGTAATCCGCTTGCAAATCGACGCTGATTCCGAATCTGTAATCGGTTTTACGCTACGTTCATTATTAAGCATTTTTGGCGATATTATATATATCGATTTAAAGGTTTCCCATTGTGCGATGGATGTATTGCATTTTTTTTAAAATACCAAAATGCGATTTTATATTAATGTAATCCGCTTGCAAATTCGACGCTGATTCCGAATCTGTAATCGGTTTTACGCTACGTTCATTATTAAGCATTTTTGGCGATAAATATATATCGACTTAAAGGTTTCCCGTTGTGCGATGGATGTATTGCAATTTTTTTTAAAAATACTAAAATGCGATTTTATATTAATGTAATCCGCTTGCAAATTCGACGCTGATCCGAATCGTAATCGGTTTTACGCTACGTTCATTATTAAGCATTTTTGGCGATATTATATATATCGATTTAAAGGTTTCCCATTGTGCGATGGATGTATTGCATTTTTTTTTTAAATACCAAAATGCGATTTATATTAATGTAATCCGCTTGCAAATTCGACGCTGATTCCGAATCTGTAATCGGTTTTTACGCTACGTTCATTATTAAGCATTTTTGGCGATATTATATATATCGATTTAAAGGTTTCTCATTGTGCGATGGATGTATTGCATTTTTTTTTAAAATACCAAAATGCGATTTATATTAATGTAATCCGCTTGCAAATTCGACGCTGATTCCGAATCTGTAATCGGTTTAACGCTACGTTCATTATTAAGCATTTTTGGCGATAATATATATATCGACTTAAAGGTTTCCCATTGTGCGATGGATGTAAAGCAATTTTTTTAAAATACTAAAATGCGATTTTATATTAATGTAATCCGCTTGCAAATTCGACGCTGATTCCGAATCTGTAATCGGTTTTACGCTACGTTCATTATTAAGCTTTTTGGCGATATTATATATATCGATTTAAAGGTTTCCCATTGTGCGATGGATGTATTGCAATTTTTTTTTTAAATACCAAAATGCGATTTTATATTAATGTAATCCGCTTTGCAATTCGACGTGATTCCGAATCTGTAATCGGTTTAACGCTACGTTCATTATTAAGCATTTTGGCGATAATATATATATCGACTTAAAGGTTTCCCATTGTGCGATGGATGTAAAGCATTTTTTTTAAAATACTAAAAATGCGATTTTATATTAATGTAATCCGCTTGCAAATTCGACGCTGATTCCGAATCTGTAATCGGTTTTACGCTACGTTCATTATTAAGCATTTTTGGCGATATTATATATATCGATTTAAAGGTTTCCATTGTGCGATGGATGTATTGCATTTTTTTTTAAATACCAAAATGCGATTTTATATTAATGTAATCCGCTTGCAAATTCGACGCTGATTCCGAATCTGTAATCGGTTTTACGCTACGTTCATTATTAAGCATTTTTGGCGATAATATATATATCGACTTAAAGGTTTCCCATTGTGCGATGGATGTAAAGCAATTTTTTTTAAAATACCAAAATGCGATTTTATATTAATGTAATCCGGCTTGCAAATTCGACGCTGATTCCGAATCTGTAATCGGTTTTACGCTACGTTCATTATTAAGCATTTTTGGCGATAATATATATATCGACTTAAAGGTTTCCCATTGTGCGATGGATGTATTGCAATTTTTTTTAAAATACTAAAATGCGATTTTTTATTAATGTAATCCGCTTGCAAATTCGACGCTGATTCCGAATCTGTAATCGGTTTTACGCTACGTTCATTATTAAGCATTTTGGCGATATTATATATATCGATTTAAAGGTTTCCCATTGTGCGATGGATATATTGCATTTTTTTTAAAATACCAAAATGCGATTTTATATTAATGTAATCCGC
>CAMZJQ010000252.1:0-43453 GCA_947310385.1 Nephrotoma appendiculata | reverse complement strand
CAAACAATTTGACGTATAACTGCTCGCCAAAAACAAAAATGTTTTTATATGTTATACCATGTTTAACATACCGGTACTCGTTCGATCACCGAAGTCAAGCAACATAGGGCATAGTTAGTACTTAGATGGGTGACCGCTTGGAAACACTATGTGGCGTTGTCTAAGTTTTTCAAATTTTGTTTGATTGGGTGGAAGGAAAAAGTGACGTAATTTTGGGGGGTGATATGAATGCGCATTCGAGAGTATGGAGGTGTGAAAGAAATGATGCTTGGGGCACCTTGTTGACTCGCCTCATTCTTGAGTCCGATCTCGTAATCCTGAATGATGGTGGGTCAACTAGGATGCCGTCTGTGAGATCGACAGCCAGTGCAATAGATTTGACGTTAATGTCTAGCGGGCTGTCGGCCCAAGTCACTTGGAATGTTTCGGATGAGAATTTGGGTAGCGATCATTATTTGATCATGATGTGTTTAGGTGGTGTGAATGTTGACATAGACCGTAAGGTCATTATGAATGGTAAGAAATGGATCGAACGTATGAATGAGATTCTCATAATGAATGAAGCAATTGAGGTTACCCAACTTGAGGATGAAATAGAGAGAATAAATGAAATGTGCACTATACATGTGAGAGGGAATGAATGTACGGTGAAAGGTTGGTGGAATAACGAAATCCAGTATTGGTATGAAAGGAAACGGATAGCACTGAGAGAGTTCAATAGGTGTATATGTCAAGAATGTAGAATAGATTATGGAAGGATGAATGCAAGATTGAAAAAGGCTATCCGTAGAGCGAAGAGGAAAAGTTGGCGGGACTATGTGTCAAAAATGACACATAGGACCACAACTAAGGATTTATGGGATTTAATAGAGTGAGAGGTCATAGAGCGAAAGTCAGAAATGCAGTGCTAGATGACAGAGAGAAAGGAGGTGTCTTTTTACAAATGATGATGGATGTTAGAAACAATTTGAGCGATAGGAATGAAGTTTTGTTACCTGATAATGAAAGAGAATGTATAAATGACATGTGTAAGGAGTTTGAATGGGATGAGTTCCGTGGGGTTTTAGAAACTTCCAAATCTACTACCCCCGGAACTAACAGAGTGAGCTATAAAATGATAGAGAGATTGGATTTCGAAGCCAAGGTGGCTTTGCTTCGAATTCTCAATCAAGTATGGATGAGTATTCAAATACCGGAAAAATGGAAGGAAAGCAGGGTGGTACCTATTCCAAAAAGAGATCGGGACCATAATCTGGCAACAAATTACAGGGGAATATGTATGTTGAATGTATTTGTCAAAATAGTGAATGGTATGATGAAAGGTCGTTTGGATAAATTTGTGATTGAGGGTAATTTGTTGCCGGAAACCACCTTTGGGTTCTGTCGTAACCACTCAGCTAATGAATGTGTAGAAAAGTTTGTATGGGAAGTGAGAAAGGAAAAGAAGTATGTTGTGGCGGTATTTTTGGATATTGAAAGGGCATATGATTACGTGGTTCCGGGGAAGCTTTTTCAGGTCCTTATGGAGCTGGGGATTCCTTGGAAAATTTGCAAATGGGTGTATGAGTTCATGAATGACAGAAAATTAGTGTTGTGTGGTAGAGGGTATAGGTTGGAGGGAGCGGTGGATATAGGCCTACCCCAAGGCAGTAAAATCTCACCGACTCTCTTCAATCTATACACGAGCGCGGTACATAGGTTTAACTCCCCGGACAAAGCCATATTGCAATTTGCAGATGACTTTGTCCTGATGGGCAAGGGGAGGACCATCGAGGAGGCCTTGAATCATGCTCAAGAATGTGTGAATCAGGTAACAGAATGTTTGATTGAATTGAATTTGTGTGTAAACTCGAGAAAATGTTGTAGTATGACTTTTAGAACAAATCGTATGGTAGATGTGCAAGTATATAATGAGAGAATAGAGTGTGTAAATTTGACTAGGTATTTGGGAATCTTGATTGATAAGCGATTGAATTTTAGAGTGCATATGGATAAATTAGCCGATAATTGCAAGAACAGATTGAATGTGATTAAAAGGGTGAGCAAATCGAAATGGGGAGCCCAACCTAGTGTGACGGATATGTTGCGAAAGGCGCTAGTGTCATCCAAAATTGCGTATGGAATGAGTGTTTATGGTGATGGGTCCAAAGTCGGGTTTAAAAAGTTGATGACTGTCGAGAATGCTTGTGCCAGAGTGGTATTGGGGGCGATTAATTCAACCCCAATACACACTCTGTGGTCTGAATTGGGTGACTCACCTCTCAACTATGAGAGGGAGTGGATCACCGTGCGCGAGACTGTGCGGATGTTGACTAAGGACAATAAATTGGTGAATGAAATGAAAGAGAGTTTGGATAGAGGGACGGATTACCAAAGAACACCAAGGTCAAGGGCGATGTTGGAGAATATGAATGTATTCTCCAAGATTCGGCCCGTAAATCCGAAAGTCCCTCCGAGCAATCTAATTGTGCGTTTAAAGTTTGGTGATACAACAAAAGCGATGATGAATGAGTTATCGGTTAAAAGTGAGTTTTTAAAAATGCGTACAAATTATTTTGCATATGTGGAAGTTTATACAGATGCTAGTGTGAGTGGTGATCGAGTAGGTGTAGGAATTTTTATTCCGTCAATGAGGAAAGAGAAAATGATAAGAGTGAATGACAGTATCTGTATAATGAATGCAGAGTTGATTGGAATTATGTAAGGGATCAAGTTGGCAGTGACACAAGGGAGGAGGGGAGTAGTGTTATTTTCCGACTCCCGGAGTGGGTTAGAATTAATTAGTAAGGGTGGGACTCATGGTAATGTGTATGTGGAGATGTTGTATGAGTACCTTCAATCTTGTGGGTGTGAGGTGATTCTTCAATGGATACCGTCACACCTACAAATTGAAGGTAATGAAAGAGCCGATATGCTTGCGAAACTGGGTTGTTTGGTTGATGATGTAAACGAATATGAATTCATGGATGCAAGAGATGTACTTCGCATGTTTCAGGTGAATCTGTGGAGAAAATGGGAGAGAGAGTTTGTTGAAAAATGTCAGGTGAAAGGCAAGAAGTACTTTGAGTTGGTTAGTTCTCCTTTGAGACAACCTTTCTTTAAGGTGCTCAAAGGAGATACTAGAATGATACGAACGATGGAGCGCGTAAGATTGAATCATGGTAATTGGAAAGAATGTCTGAAGAAACGCAATTTGATTGAGAATGAATTATGTGACAGTTGTTTGGTTGTGGAGGACATGAACATTTGATTCTGAAATGTTCGGCATTCAATCAGAACAGACAAATATTCGATGTTCTCTTGAGAGCAAGAAACTTGACTGAGGTATTACGAATGGGAATGAACGTATATAAGAATGTGTATAATTTTATAAGAATGAATCAAATAGAAGTATGAAAGGGGATCGATGTGTAAAAGGTGAATAAGTACCTTGCGGTCAAATCCAATAAAACAAAGATCATAAAAATCGGTCCAGCTGTTCTTCAGTTATAAATGCTGTAACTAACCCGACTTTGTTTTATATATATAGATAAGTAGATGAAATAAAAAAAAAAATGGATAAAAAATAAAATGGTAAATGTGCATGCAGCCTCCAGTCGGATTCGTATCCAGTACCTTGCGGTCCAAGCGCCGAAGCTTTAACCACTGCACCACTCGTCACATACAAACTACACCTACAAAATTCATACAAAAAAAGGTTTTTTTATTAGATTTTGGGGCTTCCCATTTGAGTTTTTCCGACTTTTCTTTTTTCCTAAATCACCACTGTATTGAGACGAACAAAATAAAAAAAACAAAATGTACTAAATATATGAGAAAATGAATTTTCTTGATAACTTTTTTTTTGGTGAATTTTTCCAATGTTTTAATAGTTATTCTTATTATGCTATTCGGAACGGAGTCAAATCCAACAAAACAAAGATCATAAAAATCAGTCCAGCCGTTCTTCAGTTATAAATGGTGTAACTAACCCGACTTTGTTTTATATATATAGATAAGTAGATGAAATAAAATAAAAAATTGGATAAAAAATAAAATGGTAAATGTGCATGCAGCATCCAGTCGGATTCGTATCCAGTACCTTGCGGTCCAAGCGCCGAAGCTTTAACCAATTTTTTTTTTCTCAAATCAAGGCTTTATTTAATGTATTGTTCTTTTTCAACTTTATGTTTAGGCCAAAGCTGATTGAAAAAATGCCTTTACATTTACATTTATTTGTGCATAATGCTCAGTCGAGGCTCGATGCATGTATTTTAATATTTATATAAACCAATGGGTGTGTTTACGTTATTTTTGAGATTAATTTCAAATTTTAACTTAATCGTGATAGGCTCAAAAAGTTAAAAAAAAGGCCTGGTCACTTTTTAGGCGAAATAAGTCCGAGAGTGATGGTGGTGTGGTTTTGGGTTGCTGGCTTCAGTGTTCGCAACCCTCCACCACTCCCACTTTCGGCTCGTTATTCGTTATAGGATTTTTTTGTCGTTCATCTGTTGCTAGCCTGTTGCTTGGATTGGTCCGGTTGCGCCGTGGTGGGTCGTGGGTGTCGTTTGGCTTAGCCACCAATATTTATCCCGTTTTCTTGCGTCTTTATGTTTATCTATAACGATATTTGAAAATTTATATCGATTATGCAATGGATACTCAGCTGGATTGTTGTAAAATTCTGGGAATCCCTTCTCGTTTTGTCGCCTTTCCAGGTGATATATCGGTCGGTATCTGGTTCCCATTTGTTCGATGTATCCCTTCTTGTCACAGTAGATAAATGTTTCTGGTCCAGGGTTCTTTTGTGGTTCACAGCTCTTTTCGTTTATTTTGTCCTCGGTAAAGTACGGGGCGAATATTAACGAGTTATCTCTATTCTCAGTCGATCTCCTAATATGGTTTCGGACCAATGTGATTATGTGTAGATCTATTCTGTTGGACCCATATTTATTGTATTGTACCTGGTTCGATATGTATTTCCGATAATTTGCGTTTGCTTTGCGGAATGCTCCGTGGCAGTGTCGGAGGCACTTCCTTTCGAACACACGTAACTTTTCCATCGTGTTTGGTCCGACGTTCCACCATATAGGACAACCGTAAGTTAGTATTGGGCGTACCAAGGATTTGTAGCATATGTATTTCACCCTTGTTGCGATGTTGTTCGTGAAGAATATCCTTCGGTTTAGTTGCAAGATCTTTTTTGCCTTCTCGATCTGTCCGTATATGTGCGCATCTAAATACAGCAGTTTATCGAGGTGAATCCCGAGATATTTAACTGATGGCTTTTGCACACAGGTCGTACCAGCTATTTTAATTTGGAATTCCTTCCAGTGGCGTTGTGTATTGCTCTGTGCTAGCTGGTAAGGTTTTCTGAACAGGATTGTTTCACATTTTGCCGGGTTAATTTTGATTCTCCATGTGTGCAAATAATCCATTGTAAAGTCTACCGCCTGTTGTATGTTTTGTGTTATTTTTTGAATTTTGTCGTGTGTTCCATAGATCACCAGGTCGTCTGCATAAGCTATTGTTTGTATATCTTGCGTGTTTAGTCGTTCGTTTTCGATTAATTTTTTGGTGTACAAATTGAATAGAATAGGCGCCGTGATTGACCCCTGTTGTAACCCGTTGTATATGTTGAACGTTTTGTTGGAAATTTCTTTGCCATTAGTTGTTTTAAATTGTCTGTCATACAATAGTTCGTGTAGTAGTTGTATTGTGTCGGGGCTGAACTGCATTTCGTGTAATTTGTATAGTAGTCCATCGAGCCACACCGATTCGAATGCCTTCTCCATGTCTATTAGTACTGTTCCGGTTACTTTTCGTTGGTTTAGGTTTCGGCAGACGTCTGAGGTTAGTTTAGTTATCGCGTGAATTGTGGAGTGACCATGTCTAAAGCCGAATTGGTTATCTGGCATTAACTTGTTTTCCGTTATATGTTCATATATTTTCTCATATATTATTATTTCATATATTTTTCCTATATTTGACAATAAGCTTATTGGGCGGTAGTTTGTCGGGTTCTTGGGTGATTTGCCTCTCTTGTGTATTGGGTAGATTTTCGCTGTTTTCCAGATTTTCGGGAACGTTCTATTGTTTAGGCAGTGGTTTATTAGGCTGCAAATTTCTTGTAGTATCTCGACTGGCAAGTGTTTTAATACGACGCACGGTACGTTGTCTAGTCCGTACGATTTCTTTGTATTTAGACATTTAGTGATAGCTGTTAGTTCGTCTGTGTCTGTAAAATAATGTCTGTTATTGACGTTACTATTGTTTACTTGTGGGTTTAGTGTAGTGTTATTTTGTGTGAATTGTGTTTTTGTTACATGGTTTAGTTTATTTTGTGCATATTGTTGTTTTAGTGGGTCTATTCTTTGTCTAATGATCCGCTCGTGGTGCGGTTTGCCAAGCGTCGTATTCTGAATTGTTGTTTTTTGTATATAGTGCCCGATGATGTTTAGGTTGTCCTGTTGTTCGCAGCTACTATAATGGGTTCCTTGTTTCTCCATCTTCGTCCAGTCGATATTTAATGCGTGCATGGAGTTTGTTTCGTCTTCGTCTATTTCCAGTTTTTTAATCTCTTTTTCTTGTGTTTGATTTGCGTTTGCCGTGATCGTCTTTATTTGACTAAACATTTTTGGCCCTGGTTTAATGTTTGTCATGTGTTCCGTCCATTTTTTGTTTACCTCCATCTGTACATTTTGTGCAATCAGTTCATTTATCCTTTTAATTTCTGCCTTCAGTGTTGTAATTTGTGGGTTTGTTATTCTCCCCGTTCTTCTGCCGTTTTTTAGTTGTGTGATTCTATTAGATTTTTGTTTATAAAGGTTTTTTATGTTATTATTTATATAACACTCCATATTATTTTTCCGTATTATTTTTGGGATCGTTTGTTTTATATTGTTTGTGATTATTTGTGTTATTGTGTTTATATGAGTTTCTATTTCGGTATCTGTAATATTTCTGTCAATAGGTATTATTTGTGTTATGTTATTGTTTTTTAGGTGTTTGTGATATGCTTTTTGTAGTTTTGCTTGCCAGACGGGCCAATCTGCTTTATTGAAGTTAAATTTTAATTGTGTATCTGCAGTTACATTAATTGTGTCTAGTTTAAATGAATTGTTGTCGTTATTGTAGTTGTTGCAAATTATCACTATCGCCTTATGGTCGCTATCGTACGTGTGCGCCGGTATTTCTCCTAGGTCGTTTGTTTGTATGTTTAGCCTAATATCAATAATAGCGAAGTCTAATATATTATTTGATCGTGGGAACGTGGGGCTGTCTGGTTTGTATATCTGCGCCTTGTATTCGATGTTGTGTGCTTCCATCCAATCGTTGAGTTTTGTTCCTCTTACATTGGTTGCTGAATTTCCCCAGTTTGGATGCGTCGCATTTAGATCTCCTGCTATTATGTAGTAATTTTTCGGATTTTTAAGGTCGTATTTAGTAAATATTTGATGCCATTCATTTTGGAAGTGCGATTCCGTTATTGTGCGGTTACAGCTCGAGCAGTAGATTGCAAACACATACAAAAATTCGTTGTTTCTAGTTAGTTTTATTTTTATCAATGTGTACTCTATGCCTGAGTTCAAGCTTTCATTATTTGTTTGTATTTGCTGGTAAATGTATTTGTTTTTAATTATTATTGCGGTACCACCTGCTTGTTTGCTGTATGCTCTGTCCTGTCTAATTATGTTGTAATTTTTAAATGTTATTGTGTGTCTAGGGCTTAGTTTTGTTTCACTTAATAACATGATGTCTGGGTTGTGGTTGTTTAGGAACTCCAACAAATTGAGTCTTCGTTGAGTATTTATTAGGGAGTTAACATTTATAGCTATTATTTTTAGTTTGTTGTTGGGGGTGCTGCTCATTTCACTAGCTGTTGAATGAGTGCAAGTAGCGTCGATATCTGTTCTCCCTGTTGGGCTACTGTTTCAGCCACTTTGTCGATTTTGTTTAATAGTAACTGGATTGTTTGAGAGTTATCATTGTTTGTTGTTGTTGTGTTTGTTGTTGATTTTGCTGTCTGCCTTCCTCCACCCTTCAGCATTTCTGCGAATGAGCCGTTCTCCTGGCTGACATATGTGTGTTTTGTAATCGGGATTTGTTCTGGTTTTTTATTGCGTTTTTCGTTGATCCGCTCTTTAAGTCTGTTTAATGTTGCCTGATATATTGGGCAGCCTTTGTATGAGGCTGGATGTCCTTTGGCATTGCAGTTAGTGCAATATACTTCCTCTTTGTTAATCTTGTCTTTTATTGCGCATTGTCCTGGATCATGTTGTTGGTCGCACTTGACGCATCGATATTTTAGGTTGCAGTTTGCAGCTGCGTGTCCGAATCTCTGGCATTGATGACACTGCATGATGATGTCGGATTTTTTTAGCGATTCCCATGTTACGGTCTGATAATTTATAGTTTTGATGTTATAGATGAGCCCCATGTTAGTGTCAGGAGCACATTGAACAATATATAGTGGTAGTTTTCTGTCCAGACTGGTGGATTGTTTTGTCTTTAGTTGTGTTATATTTTTCACTGTTATATTGTGTTGTTGTATGAGTGTTTTTAGTTCGTCCATATCTTCGTTTTCATGTAAACCTTTAAGTACAATAGTTTTAGGTTTTTCATCTTTATGTGTGTATGTGAAGTATGGAGTGTTTACTTCGCTTAGGGTTTGTTTTGCTTCCTTGTAATTGTCTATTGTTTCTGTTTGTAGAGTATGTTTATTGTTGCTTACTCTTTTTATGTGAAACTCTTCTATGTTTAGTCCTTTCATTAATTGTATAGTGTCCTTGATTGTTTGATTGTGTATATGTATTGGTGGTGGTCTGCTAATTTTTTTTGGTAGCGTTGTTGATGTTGTTTCCGCTTTCTTGTTAATCGCTGTCATTTGTGGTTGTTGTTGTTGTACCACCTTTTTGATTGGTACTGTACATGCCTTGTTTTTCTTTTTAACTGTTTTTTTAACTATTTCAAAGAGAGGCGTGTCTTCGTCCTCGTCGTCTGCCGTTACCTCTGTGATATCAATGTCTTCACTTTCGATTCCACTGAATCGGTTTTGAGTTGTTATTGTTGTTGTTGTTGTTGATGTTGTTGGTTGTGGGATTATGTTAGGTTTTGTGTTTTGTACCTGTGATGCATTTTGTAGCTCGTTGTTCTTCTTGTTGAGATCCGCTATAACCGCCATCATGGTTTGCATTTGGCCTTTTAACTCGATGATGGTGTTTGTCAACTCACTATTCTCGTCCGTTAATTGCTGCGCCTTAGCTTGTGCTATTGTAGTTAGGGATAGTCGACGTTTTATTTGAGCGTCTATACCCACTGCTGCCAGTTCTTCCGTTGAATTTGTTTTTTTTTCAATAACACTAATTTACTAATATTATTATTATTTTTTTCTACCGTTGAAGGATTAGCGGGTGTTTTGACCATCACTTTTGCGGCAACGTCGTCATCAGAACCCCCTGGTTCATGTGATCGTTTTGCTGACTGCCCGGCCGCACTGGCAGCGCCGTCCTCAATGCCGTCCATTTCTAATACGCACTATCACTTATATTGATGTGTTTACACTACTGGATATTTTCACAATTTTTTTTTTTTTTTTTTTTTTCAATTTAATGTTTATTGAATATTATATAATTTAGAAGAAATCAATTTTTTGTTTACCCACTAACCTTTGTTCTTCTTACCGTAATTACTGGTTACCATGTGGTTTGCCCCGTTCTTTAACAGCTTTCTGCACTTAATGTCTGTGCTTTCACTAATATGTCTCACTGTATGTGATACCTTCTCATACGCGACTGTTTTATGTATGGTGGTACACTATGAATCACATCACGACTTAAACTAGCACTTAAATAATTATTATTCACGTTTGAATTCATCACAAGAATTACACTTTTTAATTATTAATACAACACATACACGAGAGTTTGTGTATGGTGATCATTTAAACTATTCACTATAATTACTTATAACTACACTGTTTATGTTAGGCACACCTATTACTACACTATAATTTAAGCACTAGACCCATTACCAAAAAAAAGTTTTAAAAAAACTCAAAAAATTTTGTATATCAAAAAAAAAATAAAAAATAAAAAAATTTTACAAAATTATTTATAAAACCACGTTTTTATTTTCTATATCGCACCATTTTACGGTAAATCAAATCACTGTTATTTTTTCCACTTCATATTATACCATGCACACACGAGAGTCTGTGTATGCCGGTTAAATCACTATAAACTATACTCACTTAATTATACACTATCCCATAACCAACTTATAATTACACAATAATCACTAATAAATAACTAATAATCACTATATCACTATAATTGTTTTAGCACATAGTTTGTAAATATTTCTAGAGAAATATTTTATAACTGTTCACTGTTTTATTATTTTATTTAATTTTTTAAAAGCACTAATAGAATTTATGTGTTGACTGTTCAACGATCACGACTGGATTGGGAAGCTTTAACCAATGCACCACTCGTCACATACAAACTACACCTACAAAATTCATACAAAAAAAGGTTTTTTTATTAGATTTTTAGGGCTTCCCTTTTGAGTTTTTCCGACTTTTCTTTTTTCCTAAACCACCACTGTATTGAGACGAACAAAATAAAAAAACAAAATGTATGAGAAAATGAATTTTCTTGATAAATTTTTTTTTGGTGAATTTTTCCGATGTTTTAATAGTTATTATGCTATTCGGAGCGATGACAAATCCAACAAAAGAAAGATCATAAAAATCGGTTCAGCCGTTCTTCAGTTATAAATGGTGTAACTAACTCGACTTTGTTTTATATATATAGACTAGCTGACCCGGCGAACTTCGTACCGCCTCAAAATCAATAAATGTTCTTTAAAGTTATTATAGCTTAATTAAATTGAGTTTTTTTATTAAGATAAAATGAATTTCTCTCTCTCTCTCTCTCTCTCTCTCTCTCTCTCTCTCTCTCTCTCTCACTCTCTCTCTCTCTCTCTCTCTCTCTATCTCTCTGGCACTATATCCCATCAAGATCATTAATAATCATATTTTCATTTCGGATAATGACTAATGAGTGACTAATTCATTGATCCTAAACCAGCCGTGCAATTTTTTCCTTGTCACTACCGGGAATTGAACCCGAGACCTCCAGGGCGGATAAAATGAATACTCCAAATTAATTAAATTCAATCAAAATGAAATATATTTTAATTAAATTGAAATGAATGTAATTCACGTGGCAGCAAGGCTTTCGTTTTATTGAATTGATTCGAAATGATTCGCGTAGCATTGTTGCACTACTTCCTTTTAAACTGTTTCTTGAGTAGGTTGCAATAGGGTCGATTCCCTTCAGTAAAACATCTTGTGATATACGACATTTTTTGTTTTATTGTCAGGTGCGAGAACGAACAAAGCGGATGGTTTACCGACACGTGAACATGCTATGTACAATTGGCCGTGAGAGAAACATTCATTTTCTAGATTCAGGCCACAAACACTCAAGGATGGGCTTTGTGATTTGTTGATCGTCATGGCGAATGCAAGACGAATCGGAAATTGAATTCGTTTAAACTCGAATGGCATATCGGTTGGGATCATCAGAATTCTCGGAATAAGAACTTCCTCACCTTTGAACTTTCCTTGAGATTTCTCAAAATAAAACGCGTTCCGTTACATATAGTTTTAGTTCATTCAGGTTTCGTAGCATGATGATTACCGGCAACACACCAACTTTCAGTTGTAAATTGTGCGGTGGCAAGCCAGCCAGATCCAATGAGGTTAAAAATTCAGTTGCACAGTTGGTTGATTCGTCTTTGTTTGTCACACAGTCGATAGATTTGAAGGAATGAAGTGGACCGACGATTAGATTTTGAATTGTGAAATTTAAGTGATCCCCATTTTTGTTCTTTGCCGCAAGAATTACTCGTTCACTCACCCAATTGTGATTTTTGTGGTTAGTAATATTGTTCGGGAACACTTTGTTGATGAGCTCGTCCTCCGTTTAGACAAAATTGCAAAAGTTCTGAGGAAACGAAATCAATCTGTTCGATTCGTCGACCGGAACACGGCCATTACCAATAGTCAGCAATTGCTTGGAGAAATCTTCGGCAGATGGATCGTTTAACCACAGACAATCAAATTAAATTTTTCGTTCGAGCTAAAAAATGAAAACAAAATATATTTCTGACAATTCCAATGTCATCGTTGTATCTGTCATTTTTCGTTAAACTGCGTATACGTAATGAACTCGCAGTTTAAATTTTTACGTTTACATAGAATGGAATATCTCTGTTAAGTTGTCTCTGGTTTAACAATGCAACTCGCATGTTTGTCGCCAGCTGACGTTTCATCACATAGCGCCACGCAGAGTCGATGATTTGAGGCAAGCGTTTATTTCATCGACAGCGGTCAATCTTGGAATCACTGGTATTTTTTGACGGAAATTGCCCGACAGTTAAATCATTGCGCCTCCAAAACATCTTGAGTCATTGCGTAGATCTTTCATAGTTCGATTGAATGCTTCAAATGCGCATTTGTACGCCATTGTACATTCATAATCGATGATGATTTTACTTGCTACCAAAACTTTCGCCATTGTTGAATGTTTCGCAATGTTGGTGGTTTTCAGCCGATTGAAGGTCTAACGACAATTTCAACGCTGAGCAACTGCTACAGCAATATTGGATCTCGCACGAACAGTGGCCAAAATCAATGATATGAGGAATGCTTTCCCAGTTCCACTGGGCGCATCGAAGAAAAATAATCCTACATTTCCATCAAGAATTATATAGCTAAGTAGATAAAATAAAAAAAATTGGATAAAAAATAAAATAGAAATGTGCTTGCAACCTCCAGTCGGATTCGTATCCAGTACCTTGCGGCCCAAGCGCCGAAGCTTTAACCACTGCACCACTCGTCACATACAAACTACACCTACAAAATTCATATAAAAAAAGGTTTTTTTTATTAGATTTTTGGGGCTTCCCTTTTGAGTTTTTCCGACTTTTCTTTTTTCCTAAATCACCACTGTATTGAGACGAACAAGATAAAAAAAAACAAAATGTACTAAATATATGAGAAAATGAATTTTCTTGATAACTTTTTTTTTGGTGAATTTTTCCAATGTTTTAATAGTTATTATGCTATTCGGAACGGAGTCAAATCCAACAAAACAAAGATCATAAAAATCGGTCCACCCGTTCTTCAGTTATAAATGGTGTAACTAACACGACTTTGTTTTATATATATAGATAGATAAGTAGATAAAATAAGAAAAAATTGGATAAAAAATAAAATGGTAAATGTGCATGCAGCCTCCAGTCGGATTCGTATCCAGTACCTTGCAGTCCATGCGCCGAAGCTTTAACCACTGCACCACTCGTCACATACAAACTACACCTACAAAATTCATATAAAAAAAGGTTTTTTTTATTAGATTTTTGGGGCTTCCCTTTTGAGTTTTTCTGACTTTTCTTTTTTCCTACACCACCACTGTATTGAGACGAACAAAATAAAAAAAACAAAATGTACTAAATGTATGAGAAAAAGAATTTTCTTGATAACTTTTTTTTGGTGAATTTTTCCAATGTTTTAATAGTTATTATGCTATTCGGAGCGATGACAAATCCAATAAAACAAAGATCATAAAAATCGGTTCAGCCATTCTTCAGTTATAAATGGTGTAACTAACTCGACTTTGTTTTATATATATAGATATATATATATATATATATATATATATATATATATATATATATACATATATATATTTATATATATATATATATATATATATATATATATATATATATATATATATATATATATATATATATATATATATATAATCGAATTTCAGATAGTTTGGTTTTAGATGATTGTATGGGTGTTCAAATTGTTCATCAGAATATTAGAAGTTTATTCATCAGAATATTAGAAGGAAAAATTTTAATCTTTTTTCGGCTCATCTTGATTCTTTTACTAGTTTACCTGATTTAATTTTCTTAAGTGAAATTTGGATTAATGATGATGAAATCGAATTCTATCAGTTAAATGACTATCATCTTGTTTGTTGTTGTAACCTGTTGTTTTGAAACCGAAATTTTGAAGTCAGCAATTGTACTACCTCTCCATAAAAATGGTTCCAGATGCGATTTAAATAATTACCGGCCGATCGCACTACAACCAGTTTTGTTAAAAATAATGGAAAGTATTATTAAATTTAGAATGGTGGTATTTTTAGAGAAGCATGGTATTATAAGTTGTTATCAGCACGGTTTTCGCAATGGGTTTTCCACTGAGTCTGCTTTAATTGAATTTTTAAATGGCGTGCATGCATCGCTAAATAACTCCGACTCTTGCGCTGGGCTTTTTGTAGACATAAAAAAGCCTTTGACATGGTTGATCATAATCTTCTATTAGCTTGGTTGATCATAATCTTCTTTCTAGCTTTCTAAAATCGGTTTCAGAGGAAACATTAATAATTGGTTTAAATCATATCTTGCAAATCGTAATCATGTTGCTAAGGTGAATGAAACTATGAGCTGTCCTTATGTTTTAAACATTGGTGTTCCGTCTTGGGACCCCTTTTATTTTTGATTTACATTAACTCAATTTTTAGTACAAATTTGGCAGGCACGATTGTTGCCTTTGCAGACGATATGAGCTTATGTTATCGTGGGTCCTCACAAACTGATGTTCGCCGTAAAATTGCAGCGGACTTTTTAGTTTTAAGGAAATGGTTTGACCAGCATTTCTTAATTTTAAGTGACAAAACTAAGATTATGCATTTTAGTTTGTGTAGTAGTATTTTACATTCACCGTTAATGTATCATTCCAGTTTTTGTAACACCGTTAATTGCTCCAGCTTGTGCATTTTCATTGATGCTGTTGAGAGTTTCAAGTATCTTGGAATTATTGTTGATTGCAATCAGAGTTGGAAGCATCATGTCGATAAATTAAAAAAGTCTCTCTGCAATGCATTACGAACCTTATATCTATTAAGACCTGTAGCTCCTAAATCGGTATTGCTAGAATTCTACTATGCCTGCATTAACTTTAGGCTCGAATATGCTTTATCGTGTTGGAGTGGTTGCTATCATTCAACTTTAAAAATTCTCATTATTGTTCAGAAATATGCTATTCGTATCATGTGTTTTAAGTCTTCGCGGGTTTCTGCATGGCCATTATTTTTGAGTTTTAAAGTTTTACCATTACAACATTTTTATGTTTATAAGGTTTTACGTTTATTTTATTTGCGAAGTGGGCACCGATTATTGAGATCAAATGTGCGATACAACATTAGGAACAATGATCAGTTCTTATTTGTTGTTCCACATTTTTTTAGTGAACATTTTAGAAAATATTTCCTGGTAACTTCTCCTTCCTTATTTAATCAACTTCCACTTAACATACGGCAACAAATAAATTCAAAATCATTTCTCCAATTACTTAAAGTTTGGCTTTTTGAGCACCTTTTTATATTTTTATTTTTTATATTTTTATTGTTAAATTTTTAATTGTAATATTCATAACTTTTTTTCATAATTTTTCTTGTTAAAGGGTAGATCAATACTGCCGTTAAATCGGTGATGATTACCCTACTCATTTATTTTCATTTTGTATATTATTATTATTATATGTGACAAAAAATCGTATTGAAAATAAATGATAAGCCTCCTTGCTTTAAATAAAAAAAAATTTAAAAAAAAATCAATATCATTGGGGCCATGCCACCTGGTCTCCAAAATTTTGAACCCGATCTTTACATTGGGTTGCACTCAGCTGCATCGCTCCAATAAGTTTACATATTTGCTCCCCGGCATCTGATTCACTGGTTACCTGCGACATACAAGAATTAGGTCTAGTTGACGTTCTAGATCTTGGCCGGAACTGAGTAGAGCAAAGTGTACTGTTCGATGGTTCACTTTTTTTTGTAGTGACATGCACTCTGAAACAAAATTAACAAATATCTACATATGTACATAATTATAACTTGAACACATAAATTATTGTTAACAAATTAATCTATATAAATAAAACAAAGTCGTGTTAGTTACACCATTTATAACTCAAGAACGGCTGGACCGATTTTTATGATTTTTGTTTTGTTGGATTTGACTCCGTTCCGAATAGCATAATAACTATTAAAACATCGGAAAAATTCACCAAATAAAAATTTATCAAGAAAATTCATTTTCTCATACATTTAGTTCATTTTGTTTTTTTTTATTTTGTTCGTCTCAATACAGTGGTGGTTTAGGAAAAAAGAAAAGTCGGAAAAACTCAAAAGGGATGTCCCAAAAATCTAATAAAAAACATTTTTTTATATGAATTTTGCAGGTGTAGTTTGTATGTGACGAGTGGTGCAGTGGTTAAAGCTTCGGCGCTTGGACCGCAAGCTACTGGATACGAATCCGACTGGAGGCTGCATGCACATTTACCATTATATTTTTTATCCAATTTTTTTTTTATTTCATCTACTTATCTATATATCTATATATATAAAACAAAGTCGGGTTAGTTACACCATTTATAACTGAAGAACGGCTGGACCGATTTTTATGATTTTTGTTTTGTTGGATTTGACTCCGTTCCGAATAGCACAATAACTATTAAAACATCGGAAAAATTCACCAAATAAAAATTTATCAAGAAAATTCATTTTCTCATACATTTAGTTCATTTTGTTTTTTTTTATTTTGTTCGTCTCAATACAGTGGTGGTTTAGGAAAAAAAAAAGTCGGAAAAACTCAAAAGGGATGTCCCAAAAATCTAATAAAAAAACATTTTTTCATATGAATTTTGTAGGTGTAGTTTGTATGTGACGAGTGGTGCAGTGGTTAAAGCTTCGGCGCTTGGACCGCAAGGTACTGGATACGAATCCGACTGGAGGCTGCATGCACATTTAACATTTTATTTTTTATCCAATTTTTTTTTTATTTCATCTACTTATCTATTTATATAGATAAAATCTTCGTCCGAGTTACGATTTCAGTGCGAATAGTAGATTTTGACAGCTCCAAAAAAAGTTTTTTTCCTTTGCGATTTTAATATTAAATTTAATTTATTTTTGGTTTTGGTTATTTCATATTAGTTAAGTGGTTTGTGGTTTAGCATATAATATTAAAATAAGTGGTGGAATTTAGTGAAATAAGAGGTTGTGTGGTGTATGCCAATAACAATAAGAAAACAGTACTTTTTTGCGTACAATAGTACGTAATTTTTTTAGTGGTACAGAGTGTCCCAACACCGGACACCAGTTTTTTTTTTTGGTTTTTTTAATTTTTTTTTTTATTCTGCGGAATTCTATTTTCGATCGGGATTTTTAAACGGTAAGTTCCCTTCGAAGATGTTCACTTTGTGAGGTTATCACATTTGTGATTGTGCGCACATCGATAATTGATTATGTAATTTTGGATTGTGTGATTAATTTTCCAGTATTATTTACAATGCCGCGAGCCAGAAGATCTAATCTTTCACCACGAAGCCGTAATGCAATTAGACTTCGGACTATTGCGAATCAATCCACTGCAGATGAACAAGAAATCACACGAGAAGTGCGCCGCGTTAGTATGGCCCGACTTCGCGCTTCACAAAGACAAGCACAAAGAGAGGCAGTACGTCAAATGGCTCAGTTGACAATGAGAAATCGTCGAGCTTATCGCACAGATCAACAACGAGATAATTTTCGACGCGCAAGAAGAAATCCTTCAAGTGTTGATTTGAATCGAATAGCGTTTCAATACGATTGCACAATTAACTACAACTCGCATCCTTTCGTTCGAATTGGCCCAATGGAGTTTGTGTGCGACCATTGCGGTGCATTGAAGTTCGCTGGAGAAACGCCTGGATTGTGCTGTCTCAGTGGCAAGGTGAGATTGCCATTATTGCCTGCACCACCTGAACTGTTGCGTTCATTGCTTCGTGGCGAGACACCAGAATCACGACATTTTCTATCCAACACTCAAAGATACAACGGATGTTTCCAAATGACTTCATTTGGAGCAGACATTATCGAAGAACGCGGATTCAATCCAACATTTAAGGTCATTTCTGCTCGAGAGAGTAAACATTCATTTTCTTTTGGTGATCAAAAATCTATAATTCTGACTTCGTCTTCGACTTTACAGATTCAAGGCCAAATTCACCACCGAATTGGGTCATTGCAACCGATTGAAGATGGACAGCATAAATTCATCCAAATATACTTTATGGGCAATATGGAGGATCAACTTGATCGGCGCCAAACGATCAATACAGCAATGAAAAGGATAGTTCTGAAAGATTTGCAGCAACTACTCCATGAACATCATGCATTGGTTCGATTGTTTAAATCTGCGTTGGATCGCATGCCAAGTGACGACTGCAAAGTCGTGATCAGAGCAGATAAACGACCCGCTGGAACACACGAACGCCAATTTAATGCTCCAACAATAGATGAAGTCGCAATTGTGATTGTTGGTGAAAGCGTGGAACCGCGCGATATTGTGCTTACACGTCGCGACACTGGACAACTGCAACGAATAAATGAAACACACCGTTCATACGATACATTGCAATACCCGCTGATGTTTTGGCAAGGAGACGATGGATATCACTTCAATATCAACATGATAAATCCATTGAGCGGTGAGTACTGATATCATAATTTAGATTATGACACTAATTTTACTGATTTCATTTCAGGTGAGGAAACTAACAAGAAGGTTAGCTCGATGAATTATTATGCATATCGTTTGATGATTCGTCAAAATGCTGACAACTATTTGCTGCGATTTCGTCGTTTGCTTCAGCAATATATCGTCGACATGTACGTCAAAATCGAAACAGAGCGCCTCATTTTCATTCGGTTGAACCAAGCTAAACTGCGTTCGGAGGAATATATCCATTTACGCGATGCAATCAGCACCGAAGGAGATGCAGCTAATGTTGGTCGATTGACTATTCTACCGGCGACGTACATTGGCAGCCCGCGTCATATGCATGAATATGCGCAAGATGCAATGACATATGTTCGTCATTACGGTTGTCCAGATTTATTCATCACTTTTACTTGCAATCCGAAATGGATAGAGATTGTTCAACTGTTGCTACCCGGGCAAATAACAAGTGATCGGCACGACATCATCGCACGTGTCTTCAAACAAAAAATCCGGTCGCTGATGAACTACATTGTTAGGCATTGCGTCTTTGGGGATACTCGATGTTGGATGTATTCAATTGAATGGCAGAAACGAGGCTTGCCGCATGCTCACATTCTTATTTGGTTAGCCGAAAAAATTCGACCAGACCAAATAGATGACATCATATGTGCCGAGATTCCTGATCCCGAAACCGATCCAGACCTGCATGATGTTGTAATTACGAACATGGTTCACGGTCCATGTGGCTCCATCAATCCCCAATTACCGTGCATGGTCGACAACAAGTGTTCCAAGCGTTATCCACGAAATTTAACCGCAGAGACTATCACTGGCAATGATGGTTATCCACTGTACCGGCGTCGATCAGCCGATGATAACGGTAGAACTATCACAACGATAGTGAGAGGAAATGAGTTCGTGGTCGACAACACTTGGATTGTTCCATATTCGCCACTTCTTTCCAAAACATTCAAGGCGCATTGCAACGTGGAGTACTGCAATTCAGTGAAGTCCATAAAATACATTTGTAAATATGTCACGAAAGGTAGCGATATGGCAGTTTTTGGTGTTCAAAATCCCAATACAAACGATGAAATCACGCATTATCAAGTTGGTCGATATGTGAGCTGCAATGAGGCGATTTGGCGTATATTCTCATTCCCTATTCATGAACGTCATCCCACTGTTGTACATTTGGCGGTGCATCTGGAGAATGGTCAACGAGTTTATTTCAACTCATCGAATGTTGCTCAACGTGCTGAGACACCTCCAGCAACAACATTGACCAGTTTCTTTTCGATTTGTCAAAGTGATCCGTTTGCACGAACATTGCTCTACTCTGAGATGCCACGTTATTACACTTGGAACGCCTCATCAAAAAAATTTCAACGTCGGAAGCAAGGCGATGAGGTTCCTGATCATCCAAATGTGCGTTCTACTGATGCTCTTGGTCGCATTTACACAGTTCATCCGAAGAATGACGAATGCTTCTACTTGCGGTTGTTGCTGGTGAATATTCGTGGGCCGACATCATTTAAATCACTTCGAACTGTCAATGGTGTAGTGTGCCCAACATTTCGTGCTGCCTGTCAACAGCTCAACTTGCTTGAAAACGATACTCATTGGGACATGACAATCGCTGAATCAATTATTTCTGCAACTCCAAACCAGATACGCACATTATTTGCTATCATTATTTCGACATGCTTCCCATCAAATCCACGTGAACTATGGAGCAAGTACAAGAATGACATGTCAGAAGACATTCTACAACGAATTCGTGTCAGTTTTGGAAATCCCGATCTCGAGGTGAATGAGGAGATACATAACCAGGCTTCGCTTTTGATCGAAGACATGTGTTTTCGCATGTGCGGCAGTTTGTTAGTCAAATTAGGAATGCCAACGCCATGTCGTGGAATGAACGACGCTTTCAATCGAGAATTGGAACGTGAACATGAATATGATCGAGATGCATTGAACCAATCAGTTCGAACCAATGTACCACTGTTGAACCTCCAACAGAAAGGAGTGTACGATACGTTAATGAAGGCAATTCATGATGGAAATGGTGGATTATTTTTCCTCGATGCGCCCGGTGGAACTGGGAAGACATTCCTCATGTCATTGATTTTGGCCACTGTTCGTGCGAGATCCGATATTGCTGTAGCAGTTGCTTCTTCTGGGATAGCGGCCACATTGCTAGAAGGATGCCGAACAGCTCATTCAGCGTTGAAATTACCGTTAAACCTTCAATCGGCTGAAAACCCGACATGCAACATTGCAAAACACTCAGCAATGGCGAAAGTTTTGGTAGCAAGTAAAATCATCATCTGGGATGAATGTACAATGGCGCACAAATGCGCATTGGAAGCACTCGATAGAACTATGAAATATCTACGCAATGACTCAAGATGTTTTGGAGGCGCAATGATTCTACTTTCTGGCGATTTCCGTCAAACAATACCAGTCATTCCAAGATCGACCGCTGCTGATGAAATAAACGCTTGCCTCAAATCATCGACTCTGTGGTGTTATGTGAAGAAACTTCAGCTGACGACAAACATCCGAGTTGCATTGTTAAACGATCCATCTGCCAAAGAATTCTCCAAGCAATTGCTGACTATCGGTAATGGCCGTTATCCGGTCGACAAATCGAACGGATTGATTTCGTTCCCTCAGAACTTTTGCATTTTTGTCTCAACGAAGGACGAGCTCATCAACAAAGTGTTCCCGAACATCATTACTAACCACAAAAATCACAATTGGGTGAGTGAACGAGTAATTCTTGCGGCAAAGAACAAAGATGTGGATCACTTAAATTTTACAATTCAAAATCTAATCGTCGGTCCACTTCATTCCTTCAAATCTATTGACTGTGTGACAAACGAAAACGAAGCAACCAACTATCCAACTGAATTTTTAAACTCATTGGATCTACCTGGCTTGCCACCGCACAATTTACAACTAAAAGTTGGCTCGATAATCATCATGCTACGAAACCTGAATCAACCAAAACTATGTAACGGAACGCGTTTGGTGGTGAGAAAACTCATGGGCAATGTAATTCACGCGACGATACTTCAAGGGAAGTTCAAAGGTGAGGAAGTTCTCATTCCGAGAATTCCGATGATCCCAACCGATATGCCATTCGAGTTTAAACGAATTCAATTTCCGATTCGTCTTGCATTCGCCATGACGATCAACAAATCACAAGGCCCATCCTTGAGTGTTTGTGGCCTGAATCTAGAAAATGAATGTTTCTCTCACGGCCAATTGTACGTAGCATGTTCACGTGTCGGTAAACCATCCGCTTTATTCGTTCTCGCACCTAACAATAAAACAAAAAATGTCGTATATCACAAGGTGCTACAATGAAGGGAATCGACTCCATTGCAACTCACCCAGCAAATAGTTTAAAAGAAAGTAGTGCAATAATGCTACGCGAACCATTTCTATTCAATTCAATAAAACGAAAGCCTTGCTGCCACGTGAATTACATTCATTTCAATGTAATTAAAATATATTTCATTTTGATTTTTGTAATTTCATTGAATTTAATTAATTTGGAGTATTCATTTAATTTATTTAATCTTAATAAAAAACTCAATTTTATTAAGCTAATAACTTTAAAAAACATTTATTGATTTTGAGGCGGTACGAAGTTCGCCGGGTCAGCTAGTTATTAAATATATTAAAAATTTTAGTTTGAATAAATTGACTTATCAAAATTGGCTGTAGAGTCCAACGGCCGCTCCATCCACTCGATGTTACTTATCTGCCTTCAAAATTAACACAAATTAGTTTCTAAGTATAAAAAATAACCAAAAATAATAAATTACTTACTTTCTTTTAACAATTACTTTGTCTAATTGCCTTAATATCTCCAAATGTTTTGGCACTGACTTGGGAGCTGTACCGGACTCACTTGGCTCTTTACCACTATTTATTTTATAGCGTGTATAAAGATCCCGGTGGTACTTTAATGCTTCCTTCAATATTGTGATGTTTACATTAGGATATGAAGGAAGCATTACTTCTATAATCTCACCTCACAACCAATTTACAATGCCAGGAGTTCTCTCTTGTATCGGCAAACAATAATTGTATAAAGGTGGCCGATCAAAAACTAATTGTAGAAGCCAGTCGTCGATTGCCTCTTTTCTTCGGGGCTTAACCCGAAGTGTATATTTTTTTAATTTTCTTCTCTTTCGGCAACACAACAATTTCGTTTTTTGTATTTTTTTCAAAGTTTTCAATTTGTTCATTATCATGTCATCTCGAAAAATATCATCACATAAAAATATTTGAAAAACTGTTGCTGAAAAGACTCAAACCTATAATAGAAGAGAGATGCCTAATTCCACCACACCAATTTGGGTTTAGAGAAAATCACTCTACAGTTGAACAAGTTCACAGAATAACGGATGTCATTGAGGATGCACTCGAGAATAAGAAAATATGCTCCAGTATTTTCTTAGATGTAGCTCAAGCTTTCGACAAAGTTTGGCACCAAGGGCTTGAATTTAAACTGCATCGAGACCTGCCTAAGCAATTTTATCAAATTCTGAAATCGTACATAGCTGATCGACACTTTAGAGTCAAATTTGAAAATGAGTACTCTGAAATAAAAAGAATATCAGCAGGTATACCACAAGGTAGCGTACTTGGACCTATTCTGTTTATTCTTTATACGAGAGACTTACCGAATATTGAAGGTACCACAGTAGCAACATTTGCAGACGATACAGCTATTCTAGCCTTTGGAAAAGATATTTCGGAAGCAACAAGCAAACTTCAAAGTGCAGTTAACACGGTGAGCAACTGGACTAAAAAATGGCGTATCTCATTAAATGAAGCCAAATCAGTACACGTCAACTTTACAAATCAAAATGTAAACTGTATTCCCGTGGTTCTAAACTCAAACCAGATTCCATATGCAAATACAGCTAAATACCTTGGCATGACCCTCGATACTAAGCTAAGATGGAAAGAACACATCAAGAAGAAAAAAGAAGAGTTAAACATCAAATATAGAAAAATGTACTGGCTCATGGGTAGAAATTCCGAGCTCTCAATACACAACAAATTGCTTCTATACAGGCAAATGCTAAAACCAGTATGGACCTATGGTATCCAACTTTGGGGTTGTGCCAAGAAAACCAATGTACAAATGATACAATGCTTCCAAAATAAAGTGATACGAGGGATTGTGAACGCCCCATGGTACATTAGGAATGACAACATCCATAGAGACTTGAAGATGGAATACGTCACCGATGAAATAAAGAACCATGCAAGGAAACACGTACAGCGCTTATCTCTACACGAAAATGCAGATATCCGTCGTATGTTGGACACCACTAGCGGAGTGAGGAGACTCCAAAGGCAGAAACCGCTTGAGCTGGGCAGTTTGTTTTAGAAGAAATTATTATAAAAATGAGTAACCAATAGGTTACTCATCTTAATCCGAGAACTTAATTTACGAAAGATAAATTACTAGATGATCTCTGAATCAGTTGTAATATTGTATAAATAAATAAAAAAAAAAAAAAAAAAAAAAAAAAAAAAAATCTAAACATGCAGCATAATATTCTGAATCCATTTTCAAGTTTTGTCCACTTAAGTTCAACACAAAATAATATTATAAACACAACAACAAATAATCACTAACCACAAATTATAAATGGAAATATACTAATTTAGAAATATATTTCGATTAAAACTTCAATTAAATTTTTTTTGTTCTATTTGCCGTTATAATTTAGCTATTTTATGATTTATTTTTACACTTTGGAATTTCAAAAAAATATTGACAAGTCGATAAGTTTAATTTTTGTATTTACTAAAACTACCAAAACAATTAAATACTATATATATATATTAAAAAGAATTTTATTTATTAAATCTACCATTTTCAATTCAAAATAGTAATAAAAAGAAAAAAATTAAAAATATATTTGAAAAATCGATAAGTAGTATCGCTTACTTCCAGCTTATTTCGATTTTACTTATTTCGGACGGAACGGTTAAGTTCCATTTTATTAAAAATTTTATTATGAACAGTGGAACAAAATCCGAAAGCAAAACCAAAAAGATGTACATACCCTCTAAATAAATTTTCGAGGCCTCACCAAAGCGAATCGAAAACGAAACGCACGTAAATCGTATTTTGTTATATGACTACCACGTTCATATATCAGTTGTTTTTTGCTATATATGGATATAATTTTTATATTATTTTACTTATGTAGCCATTTTGCCTTTTAAAAATAAAAATAATTCGTATTTAATAACAATAATAAGTGCAGTGATAAAAATAGTGAATATTAATTATTATTTAGTAATTCATAACAATAATAATATTAAAAGTGATAAACTATTGTACATAATATCAATTATTAAATATATAATAGATTGTAGTGCATTATAAGTCATTGTAAGTATATTCGAAGTAACTACGTGATAAAAAGTAGTTCGGTAGTGATACGTTTTCATATCAACTGCATTTCGATTCTGATTCCAAAACGTTTCGTAAATGAATCGAATATGAAGAGAAATGCGAACTACTAATACATACAAATCACTTCACTTTCATTTTAATTTTCATACGCCAAACGAAATACTAACGAATCGCTTTTGACTCGCTAAGACGATGCGTTTGCGAAGTGTTTCATATATAAATTTCCTCACTTGCGATTCGTTTTCGATTCGCCAAGTTTAGAGGGATGCTACATCTTTTTTTGATTTCGAACATTGTTTTGGGTCCAGTGAGCTTGATAGTATCGATAAGTTTTTATATGGGAAAACAACAACAAAAACTAAAAACTGTAAACAACCTCGAAAACAATAGTATAAATGCAGCATTAACCTAGTTCACATAGAAATATTATTTGTTTATACCCAAGTATAACAAAATTCGACTTTTTCGTCATTTTTCGAAGTAAAAACTTATATTTAGTTTCGACTTTGACATAGTTTTGCTTTCGACTTAGAATAAGATCCTGTATGAAAAGTGTCGCGATTATTCGAAACTGAACGAAACTCAAAAAATAGAATTGTATACATGTATGTGTTAGCTGAAGACAAAAAACAATATGGCGGGAACGATCTTGTGCAACGACATATGTAAAAGGCTATAATTGAAAATACATATGAAATGATGGCGTCCAAATGTAAAGCAAAACAAAAAATTTAGGTTTAGAACAATGAATATTTTATTGTATAAAAAAAATATATACATATATACACATCTAAACTATATTATAACTAATTCTTTAATTAATTTTTTATTATTAAACAATGATTTGATATTATTCCTTGATTGTGATATTAAAAGTTTAAATATTTTCCTTATAGCTCATATCAAGTTTATTATTTGACATTTGTTTTCCACTTAATAATTTAAAACTGAACTAGAAATTAATTAATTTATACAAAAAAATTTGAATAGATAGAAAAATATATTTTGGTGTAATTTTATTTAAATTAACGCACATCTTTAAATTTTTTTAAGAAAATCACTTTTATAAAATTACCAAACTCATGTCGAAAAAGGTATGTCAACCACCTCGTTTTTAAAATAAATTAATTTTATTATAAATAAATTTGATATATTTTCCGTTATTTTTAGTTCGATTGCAAAAATTATTACTTTTTCGATAAAATACCAACAAAACTTTTTGTAAAAAGTACAATTATTCGTTAATCGAATATGATCAAAATTAGATTAGTGAAAACGAAAGAAAAAAGTGAAACAACTTTTTTTTTAACTTTATCGGTTTATAACGACTTAATGGCAACGAATTTCAAATACTCGTAGTATGTAGTATTTTTTACTTAGATTTGAATGCTCTTTCATCCCTTTCTTTTTAATACCATTAGTCGCGGACACCCTGTATTTAAATATAAATACACTTATTCTTCGTATGATAATATTAGATAGATTAGATTGAAAGATTAGAATAAATTATCATCACCGATCGTAATCATGTGACGAAACTACTGTCTTGCATTCTACAAATTACATTATTACTGGACGACCATTAAATTAAGATTCTTTGATCTGAGAATTTGGCACAGAAATCTTTAAATTACAAATTTTGTGTAATTAAATTATAGAGGTTATATAGTGTCATGAGGAAGTAACATGTTTGCACAATTATTTGCAGGTTGAAGGTTTTACTAAGAGAGCAGATCATTCGTTTTTATTTGTAATTATTATTTAATTTTCAAGTAAACCATACCATATTAACCGCAAAGAAGAGACGACACTGTAGCAACGGTCTATCATCATACAAATATAAACCAAATATAATATTGTATGAGAAATTTAAGAAAATTCTTTTCATTGTCGTGAGTTAATTTTGTTGTTTAAATATTTTGTATTTGTTTTTCTTTAGGTTTTTTGAGAGATTTTCGGTAAAAAGTGTTTGATGAAATGAATAGTGATCATAGATTATACATAGTTCGTTTGTTTTCCACACGTTTACTTATATTTTTTTTATTTTCTCTCTCAAATTTATTGTGATCTTGTGTTGATAATCGATCGATGTAAAATTATATTTTTGTGTGATATTTAGTTAATTAAACGATAAACGAATAAATACGAATTAATTATTGTGCAATTTTGTAAGAGACATTATACAAATTTATGCGTGTTTTTATAAAATATAGTTTATGTGATACACAAACGACATTAACTAAAATATAGGTACGCGTTCGAGTTGATGTAGACAATCTGTTTTGTTTTCAAGTTTAGAAAGAAAATTAGAGACTATATATATATATATATATATATATATATATATATATATATATTATATATATATATATATATATAAATATAGATATATATTTATATATATATATATATATATATATATATAAATATATATCTATATTTATATATATATATATATATATAATATATATATATATATATATATATATATATATATATATATATTATATATTATATATATATATATATATATATATATATATATATATATATATATATATATATATCGCACTTATAAATGCTACTACCTGGTAAGAGTCATTAGATAAATATATAATTTATATCTTTCCTCTTTCAAAAACTAGTTTTTTGTTTATGGCTTCGATAATAGTTAGTTATTTTTTCGATAATAATTCGCTTTGACTTTCTTCTTCTTTCGTTAGAAAATAATGTGAAAACATTTTTAATAAAAACCATCAACCTTATATTTTGTAGTGCCACGTGCATAAGTATTTAAAATTTAAATTTACCACCGTTGAAATATTATTTAATTTAGGTTTCAGTGTAAATATACTAATTAAAAAGTCTACAAAAAAAATACTAAAATTCGACATTTCGTCTTTCAACAATAGTTTAAAATGTGAATTCTGAATTCTGAATATCAAAAACAAAAAGAAAACTAAAAATTTATTTTGTATTTCATTTAAAATTCAAACATTTCACAAATTCTATTCATTTTACAAAATTTTTTACACATGACAGCACGCGCCAACGCAACCATACAGTAGTGAATCATTTAAGTCTACATAAATTCTTTAAAAATCTGTTTTTGCTGTTTATACAATCTAAAGCGAATTATACATATCTATATATAAAGCTATTTATAGCCGTTTAGTGACATTCTTTGTTTAAAAAATTTGCTAAAAAAAATATTAAAAATTGTAATTTATTACCAAAGGTATGCCACTACCACTCAATCATTAATTATGTCAAGATGAGTTTATTTTATTACAAGTACGTACTATTTTTGCGAAAATTATGTGAAAATGCAAAAAAAAATTATGCAAAATTATGTATGCTAAATACAAACATTTTAAATATTCCATTTGGAAATTCATAACTTATTTTTTGAATAATAAGGTAATTTTTATGAGGTGCATATTTAATTTGTAAAATTTAATTTTGCACAAAGATTCTAATCTACTGAATTGCAATCTTAAGATCTGAAGATGGCAATAAACCCCAGAACTGTTATTATCTGTTTCGACTCCGTCTAGTTTCTAAATTTGAGAAGGTTTGGCCTACGATAAGGCCATTTCTTGATCGATCATGATGAAATTTGAAACGATGGATGGAAATGAGGTTGTCTGGGGTTTTTTGGAAGAAGTTCTACCATATGGCCCTTGGTGAAATTATTTATGTTGGTATATAAAATGGAATTGTGAAAGAAATTTTGAAATATGACTAACTGCGGCGGAACTAAAACATTTCTTAACAAATCGTGATGTTAGATGCCACTGGAATTCTGAAATAATTTTTGAAAACTGTTCACGCATATCGCCAGCTGGATCAAAAATAATCCATTTTTTAACCGATTTTAATGAAATTTTGTATGTTGGATGGGATTGGAATAGTATATGGATAAAGTTAAATTGACCGTTTAAAATACACTTTCACATTTTTAGTTTAAAGAAGTTCATTCAATACCATCGATGACCTATTTGACTTTAATTTAACAAAGAATACCGCCAAAAAAAATCCTGAAGAATTATTTTAAAAATTTTTAAAAGTTAAATCAAAATTTGATTTCTATTTTTTGTTTAATTTTTTTCTTAATTTTTTGTTACTTTAATTTAATTTTTGTTTTAAACTGAATGTTCGGTGTTAATCTGAAATGATACATGTTAATCACAGAATAGTTTTCTTTTTAATAAGTAAATAAAATATTGGCTGTCTCAATCAAGATATGCTGTGTTTTTTTATTAGCGCCCGATAGCTGTATCCGGAGCAGCCAATTTTCTATGTCAAAACTTATATTTAGCGCGCTATTATTCATATAATTAATTTATTTAACTCTAAACTAAGATTTTTCATTCAACTTTTTAGGTAAAATCGATAAAAAAAATATCTTGCTCTCTTATTTATCGGGAGCCGCTATCGGAAGCGCTATCCATTTCAATGGGAAATTTGAAAAGGCTTTTATTTTGTAAACCCCTGAAACCATTAGAAACTAAATCTTACAATAAAAATTTAAAACGCAGCAAAATGAATTCTTGTTTATAACGTCATGTCAAAATAAATGTCAATTAATATATTTTAGGTGATAAATGTTTGTTTTATTGATGAATTTAGTTTTAATTTTTATAGTACAGCGACACCAGTGAATAATAGCTGCAGTTTCAATAGAAAATTGCCATTTGGCTCCGGATAGTGCTCCAATATTAAAACACAGCAATATGCTTCGTCTTGCTGTTTTTAGCATAAAACCTAATTAACGGTTTGTGATCCGTAACTAGCTCGAATTTTCGTCCCTGAAGGTATTGATTAAATTTGGTTACACCGTAAATAATTGAAAGAGCTTCTTTTTCAATTTGTGAGTAACGTTTTTGTGTGTCGGTAAGAGTTTTTGACGCGAATGCAATAGGGTATTCGGTTCCATCAGGGTATCTATGAGAAATAACCGCACCCAGACCATACGAGGAAGAATCAGTGGCCAATGTAAGTGGATAATCATTCCTAAAATGAACTAATTGTGCTGCATTGATGATTGCAGATTTTAATTTATTAAAACTTGTTTCTTGTGCCTCACCCCAATTAAATTTAGCATTTTTCGAACGTAATTGATTTAATGGTGCCGCCACATCTGAGAAATTTTTAATAAATTTATTATAATAATTTATCTTACCGATTAATGATTCAACTTCCTTCAAATTGGATGGACGTGGTAAATCACGTAGTGCTTTTAAGCCAGATGTTGAGGGACGGATGCCATTTTTGCTAATAATATGCCCCAGATACTCAATTTCGGGTTGAGCGAATTTACACTTTCCTAAATGGCATCGAAAACCATTTTCTTCTAATCTGGTCAAGAGCATACTTAAATTCTTTAAATGATCGTCATTTGTTTTGCCCGATATGATCACATCGTCTAAATATACGGCACAAAAATTTAAATCGGATGTGATTTGTTCCATGAGCCTCTGAAAAATGCCGGGCCTGCTTGAAATTCCAAAAGGTAGACGTTGGAATTCATATAATCCAAACGGTGTGTTAATTACTAAAAACTTTTTTGAATCGTCGGTGAGTTCAAGTTGGAGATACGCATCTCTGAGATCAATTTTTGTGAAAAATTGACTACCTTGCAATTTATAAAACAATTCCTCAATACGTGGTATAGGGTGACGATCGACATCAACTTGAGGATTTACAGTGACTTTATAATCAGCGCAAATGCGAATTTTTCCATTTGGCTTAACCACTGGTACTATTGGTGTACCCAATGACGAAAGTTTGCACGGGTTTCAATATATTCAAACTAACCAATCGCAATAGTTCATCTTTGACGGATTTTTGAACGGCGAAAGGTAAAACACATGGTTTAAAATATTTTGGTTGTGCATCGCTTTTTAATTTAATATCGGCTTTGTGTGAATTGCACTTTCCTATGGCTGTAGCATCAACAAGTTTAGTATGTTTTTTGCAATATTCGTGGATTTTTTGTCTCGCTTGATTCTACTCCAAAAATATATTCTGCATTGTGTATAATACGAAAGTGTAAAGCATCGAACCAATCCATGCCAAGGATATTACTGCAATTTGCTGAATCACATACAACCAATGATAATTCTTCACTAAAATCTTTAAACGCGACTTTAACATTAATTTTTCCTTTGACAGGTATAGGCGTTGCTCCATATGATTTAAAATTTATGGTTGTTGGTGTGCACATAGGATAATTTAATTCGGCGTATGATTCTGAGCCAATCATTGAACACGTAGCACCAGTATCCAATTGAAATTGTATTGGTATATTATTTACTTGTAGAACCACTGAAATTTTATTTTTCGTGCTCTCAATAGAAAATATGAAAGACACATTTTCAACTTCATCGACGGAATTTGTTGAATGTGTATATCTCCTCGGCGAATTTGAGCTTGTGCGAGAATTACGGCTCTTAGATCTATATCGTCGTCTCCGATTATAAGTATTTGATCGACCACGTGAACGAGACATACATACAGTAGCTATGTGCCCCTTTTTATTGCATTGATGACACGTCGCAGTTAAAAATTTACAATTCGAACGACTATGATTATATTCGCATTTATGACACGATTTATTGTAGTTATATGACAAATTTTGGTCGTTCTAGTTCTTCGTTGCATGCTCTGAATTTACTTTAAAAACATCAGACGGTTTAGTTTCACCCTTTAAAGTAGCACATGTTTTCACTGTTGTCTCATAAATACGGGCGATTTCTAAAACGTCAGTTAAGGATGGATTAGTTTTTTGTAGACATGCAGTCCTTACATGTTTATGTGGTGTAAGTATAACAACGACGTCACGGATCAACTCATCTACATACGTGGTTTCACATGTACTTTTGCTGCATACAAATTTACAACTCTTTGCGATACCGCGCAGATCTGCAACCCACTCGGCGTATGTCTGATGTGGTTGCATAGTAGTCTTATGGAACTCATAGCGTGATGCAAGCACATGTGTTTTTGATGAGAAATATTCAGTAAGGCCTTTAGTTAAATCTGTATATGTCCTACTTACCATATCGCTGAATAATTTATTTAAAATATCCAAAATGTATTCTCCAACGTTAGACAGTAGTACTGCCCGTTTTTTGTTTTCATCTGTGACACCATGAACAATAAAAAACTGTTCTAACTGCATTAAATATGAAGACCACGAGTGCCGGTTTTGTTCAAAATTGTGAAATAGTGGTATACTTTGTTCCGGTGGTTTCTGTTGCAAAATTTGCTTCAACAATTGTTTTAATTCTTCATCCATCTTCGTCGCCAAATTGTTATCTTACAGACAGAACAATACACCCGCATTGTTATTCCATCAAGTCTTCAACAAAAAACGTTAAATCTTTTACACGAGGGTCATTGGGGCATCACAAGAACCAAACAAATTGCACGTCGTCATTGCTGGTGGCCATCCATCGATCAAGACATCGAGAAATCAATAAAAGCATGTGAAAGTTGCCAACTACATGCTAGTTCAAGCACAAAACATTTCAGCCCATGGCCAACAACTGAAAAGCCTTGGCAGAGACTACACATCGATTTTGCAGGTCCGTTTTTGGGAAAAATGTACCTGGTTTGTGTCGATTCATATACAAAATTTCCCTTTGTCATATCCATGACACAAACCACATCTGCGTGTACCATACGTGCACTTCAACAAATTTTTGCTATGGAAGGCTTACCATCGACGATTGTGAGTGACAACGGACCTCAATTCACATCATCTGAATTTGAACAATTTTGTAAAGCCAACGCCATTGAACATCTTACATCTGCGCCATTTCACCCTCAATCCAATGGCGAAGCGGAAAGGTTTGTTCGAACATTCAAGACGTCTATAAAAAAAATTGTACATGATGGTATTAATGTTGATATGGCATTAATGAAATTTCTTTCAACATATCGAACCACACCATTACCAATTGTTGATAAATCTCCTTTCGAACTACTTCATGGACGAACACCTCGTACATTACTGTCTGCAATGTTACCATCACAAGAACATCGAGTGAAATTTATACCAACAACAAGATATGAATGCAATAATAAAGTGTATACTCTAGATTTTTCATTCAGAGGAAAAAAATGGAGTATACACTTTATTGTTGCATTGATATCTTGTTGTTGGTATAAATTTCACTCGATGTTCTTGTGATGGTAACATTGCAGACAGTAATGTACGAGGTGTTAAAAAATTTCACGGCTGGTGTAGGATCAATGAATTAATCACTTATTATCCGAAATTAAAATATGATTATGGTATCTCATTTGAGGCGCCAAATTCTTTGATGGGGTATAGTGCCAGAGAGAGAGAGAGAGAAAGAGATGATATAAAAGTCGAAACTATTAAAAACTCAATTATAGAGAAAACTTCCAAGCAGTAGCACAATTAGCCTCGATCAGAATATCACTAGTGACATGGTGTACCGTCACTTTTTCGATACTTTATTTATTTTTTATTTTTTGATATCTGTTCCTTTGGTTTCTACGTAAATTATGACTGACTGAGGATATAAACCACCGGAGGCTTTATATAACATTATGTTTGCGGCTTGTGAACTTTTTGAAACATGCCCGACACCCCGCTTTTATAGATGATATTGCCTTGTTGTTTTTTAAACCAGCTTTGAACTCTTTAAGATGTGAAAAATATAATGATTTCAGATTGTTCAAGAAATACTTCTAGGTATATGACATGGTCCTAACCTCTGGAGTTCAGTCGAGTATGAAAATCGATATGAAAATCATCATTTTTTATTTTTCTCGACCATGTGTATCTAAGGAATTCCCAAAACATTAAAAATAATCCACATCGGATATCATTCATTTTTTTATTTAATAATTAATATATATTAAAAAGCAAAATAATCGTATACGTATATTTGTTATAGTGACCAGTTCGGGCCCAATTTTTATTGCCTCCTCTTCCCCCATGAAGAATTACACGAAACGGAAATCCATATGTCTCCACCTTCTGCTAATCAAGATGAAATTAATATTAGTAACAACAAGTTTAGTTCATTAATCGAACAAAACATACAAAATAATAGTGATGATGACGAAATGTGTGACAACATAAATGACTTCATTATGGTTTTATCAGAGAAAACCCGTACTGTCAATAAAAATACAAACCAGCATCGTTTGATGACATTCTATAATTGGCAATGAAAATAATAACGGAGCCAAAAATCTAATAACCATACAAATTCAAATGTTGGTAACACACAGAAATCCAAAGGGGAAAAATCACCACCAATAAATATCTATAAACAGCAGGCTAATGGTACAATTAAACTGTTAACTAGCGAAAGCGAAAGATTTACTAAACAAAGTTGCGGCTCCATATTTTTCATATACTCGTATGTTGAAATTCGAAAAACCCAAAACGCTTTTATTAAAAAGGGTTTCGAATAATGAAGACATAGAATTCCCGCAAAAAAAACTAAAATCCTTTGAAGATAAACAGTTACAAATTATAAAAGTGCAACAATTTACAACAAACATTTCAAGAAAATCCAATGGAGCTCTCCCAATATATCTGGTACAAATTTCATCAACTAGCCATATGTCCACTGTCCAAGTTATTTAACATCAGAAAATTACTTGGGAAAAAATGTCAAACAGTGACGTCATTGCACAATGTAAAAATTGACAATGCTTCGGACATACAGCCAGCAACTGCCATTTAAATTATCGCTGTGTAAAATGCAATTTAGAACATAGTCCCTGTGATTGTTCAAAGAAAGACAAATCTGAAGAAGTATTTTACATTAACTGCAAAGAATGGGGACACCAAGCTTCGTTTAGAGGATGTTCCTTATATCAACAGGTCTTTCGAAAAATTAAAGAGCAACGAGAATTAAAGCAAAACAATGCACACATGTAACATAAAAATTCGATAGACGACGAACGTTATCAGTATAATTTTAGTTTGTTTTGTGTTGTTTTGTACAGATTTTTTACATAGAAATGGATGGGGTAATTTTCTACCCCAGTTGCACTATTCTGGTTTTCCCTGAGAAAAGGGAATTGGGAAAAATATTTTCATAGCATTTTTGACTAAATTATATTTTTATGGCCTACTGTTGGAATTAGTTTGGTGTAAATATTTTTGAAACAAAGTTAATTGGGAAACTTTTGTTCCACAAAATTTTTATAGGAAAAAATAATTCCCAATATATCTTTGTTTCAAAAATATTTGCACCCAAGTAATTCCAATAGTAGGCCAGAAAAATATAATTTAGGCTAAAATGCTATGAAAATATTTTTCCCAATTCCCTATTCCCAGGGAAAACCAGAATAGTGCCACAGTACAGAGAAATGCGTGGAGTTTAATTCTAACGATAAAAAATACAATAAAATCAGTCGATTATAACTCGGTTTTTTTATCTGGTGTATATTTAATTGAAGAAAGCATATCCAAATTGATTTTCAATAATTTTTAGTAATTAGTTTTTTATTTTCACTTTTGCTGGTCTGGGGTAGTTTTCTACCACGGTACACAGAGTGAAGGTTAGAAACTACAAAAAATTAGAAAATCAACAATTTTCCCAAAACTACATAGCTAATAATAAAACCTAAACAACTCGACAATCGATGAATATCTAGCTAATTTAGACGAACTTATATTATCAACTCTAAGGCAAGTCTTCCGCAAACCTGATCAAAGTAATATGTCAGTCAAAAAATTATAAGCCAATGCAATAATTTCTAAACTGTATAATTATAAGTGCAAAATTATAAAACAAATCAAAACCGCTAAAACGAAGAGATCCTTATGACACTCGCTACATACCCCAATTAAAATTATTCTCAAAAACACGCGGTAGTCTTAATTAAAGAAAATCTTAGTATACAAATAAACAAAATTTGGAATAATAAAATTCGCAAAATTCAGTTAAATAATCGAAATGGTATATTACCTAATATTAACAGGATGTTTCGAAGCAAGTCCAATATCAACATCGAAAACTTAGTCGTAAATCGATCAAATAACTTAGATATGGCATTATGTCAGTATTAATATCCCAAGTTCAAACACTGATTTATTAGACAACAAAATTGAAATAACAAATTCATTGGATAAACTTACCCTAATCGGCGCATTCATAGAATCACAAACTAAAATCGTAAACAGTTTCCCGCGAGACTTAGACGTAAATAATTACATTACACAACTTACTTCCAATAAAAATACATGGTTGTATAATAAAAATCAAAATTTCGAAATTACTTTTTCGGAAAACATAACATCTGATCAAGACAGTTATGAACAACTAAATCCAATTTTCACAACCCCGTCTAGATTGGAAAGTATATGTAAGTGTTTGAGAAATAAAAAACCTGCAGGGCCAGTTCGAATCCCCAGCGTCGCTCTTAAAAATACTCCACGCATTATTATAAGACAGACAGTATTGTATTTTATTCAATAATATTTTAAATAATAATTATTATCCAAATAAATGGAAAATTGCAAAAATATTACCCATTCCAAAAAAAAACAAAGACTTATCATGCTACAGAAATTTTCGAGCAGTAAATCTTGTATGTAATACCAGTAAAATTATTATTTACGATGAAATTATGAACCACGTTACCACAAATAACCTGCTGCCAGATATCCAGTTTGGATTTAGATATGGGCATCAGACTGTTCACGCACTCAATAAACTAGTGTCTGAAGTAAAAGGGTAAAACAACGGGTAAAATTCACAGGGTAAAGCGAAACTGCTACTATTTGTTTTACCTAGCCAATAAAAATAAATGAAAAATTGCATGCGGCAAGTTACCCGTTTTTCTATGAAAATTCGTTTTTTGATTTTTTGCTATTTCAACTTTTTATTTGTTACATATATGGAAAATTTTGTTGTATGCTTTTGAAAAACAAAAGCTGAAGCAAAAATAAAACATTTTGGCAATAAAAGGGTTCTAAACCAATAAAAATTTTAAACATATTTAATGGGGCATTTAACTGAGGTCTAGTTTGCGTTCCAATTTCGGTTTCAGTCCGATTTTTTATATGGGTTCTGCTAGCTTTGAAATAAAAAACCTAATGCTTTATCTAAAAAGAGTGGACCATAAAAATTTGATGAGGCATTTAATTAGTCTAAAATTAGCCTTTAATTTTCCAATTGGTTCTAAATTTTTTTGATATGGATTCTGCTAACTGTTTCTAAAGCTAGCAGAGCTCATCATTTTAGTTGGAAGGGTTGGAGCCCAAAGTTTTTAATAGAATATTTAATTAACCCATTATTAGCCTATAGTTAGCCATTGTACCTTGTTGTTCTGCTCTATGGGCTCTGCTAGCTTGACGGATGTATATATTTTGATTATTAGGAGTTCACTAAAAATAAATAAATAACAACAAAGGTCTACCGCTCTATCCTACACCATTTGCTCAAACTGTGGAAACTTGCAAAATGTTCCTTATCATTTGATTCACAATTTTCTTTCGATTTTCTTTATTATGTTGGATTTAACTTATATGCACTTTAAAGATAATAAAAATGATTTGGTCAATTATCCAATTTTTAATTACAGCAAAAACACACAAATTCCCATTTTTGGAACGCTCTCATTTTTCGTAGAACCAAAGATTTTCAAAAACTACTGTTTATTTAGATTTTAGATAGTAGTATCTATATAAGGGTTTTCCAAAACAGCGTTCATCATATGCTTACAGCATCCCGTTTTCGAGATTCATCTTCTCAAAATTAATTTCTCCGAAGAAGTGGTTTTCAAACAACCGTACAACCTTAATGTATACAGCTTTACGACAGGAATAGATTCCTCACTTTTTTTTGCTTTCGGTGCCAATTTTGTCTTTGAAAAATGTCAATCAAAGTGATTATAAAGGTAAATATCTCGAAAGATATATTTTATAACATGGAAATTTTCATCATTTTTTCTATAGATGCACTCTTTTTGAACATTTTCGGCCTTCATAGTTTTTCTGGTTATCGTGTTTAACAATAGCGATTTTAGTGATAGTTAATAAAATAAATTAGGTAAGGTAGTAAGTAACGTTGTTCTATTGTAAAACAAAGTACTAAAACTTTCACCAAAGATATACCTTTGTTAATTTTGTTACTTTTTCTGGCTAATGACTATCTTATGAGTTTTTTTCGAACATACTTTTCAACAACGATTTTGGCAGAATTTTTTATAGTTATCCAACCACAAAAAAGAGTGAATTGTGAATTTGACCCCACACAACATCCTTAAGAAAAAGTATACTTGACGATGCAAACCACTTCAGGAAAGTATCAGCAATATCTGAAAATATATTGTAAAGATTATTTGATACTGTTGGCCAGTCATTCATATGCGTCCTGATCTGATAAATCCCAATTGAAGGATACCAATTTGAACATTTGCTTACATAATTTGATTTTCCTAATTAAAAAGAACTCAAATTATGTATTTATTCAACTGTGTAAAAAAATTTCTAAAAATTTGGAAAGTATGCTAATAAAAAATTCTGAACATTTCAAAAATCTTTAGTTATTTTGTAAGAAAATCTGTATAGTGTGTACAACTAAAAAAGTCTCAGAAATGAATAGTTCTTATGAAATTGTTTTATTTTTAAGCGTAATAAGATTCCGCAATAAAAAATGTAGATCTCAATTGGAAAAATAAATCTACTTAAAATAGGTAACCAAATAAAAAATAAATAAAACAAAGCACCTTCTCTGTTGGAAGCCATCAACGCATTTTATCATAGACTATTTGTCTTAAGGTAAAGTTCGAATTATTTGTTTGTCACAATTTGAAGGCCTCACCCTGTATAATATACACTACAATATAATATATATTTATATATATTTTTCTTATTTATATCGCTTAATTACAAAATAATTAGTTTTCTTATTCCAATCAACACAATTAGACAACGTATTGTGTTGCCAAAAATAACTCTTTTCTAAAGCAAAAATGATAAAAATCATGAAATTTTATTTACTTTTTGACATAAAAACGAAATATGAATAAAAAAAACCCAGGTAAATATTGGTAGCAAGTGGTAAAGAAGAGCCTTTCTTGTATTATTATAAACTTAAAATTAGCTTACAAACAAAAGATTGCATTCCTAATCCAGAATTATCTAAGTAATGTGGGAAGAGTTGGTAATCGTCATAAAAAAAATTGAAAACCATAGAAAATTGTATTGATTGATTGGAACAAACGACTATAGCATTAAAATCTTTCGGAAGGCTGGTATCCTCCGTACACTCGTTTCATTTAACAAAGCCAAAGATAAGAGAAATTAGTCAGTGGACATAAACTTAATATGTTTCTTTTCAGCTCGTTAAAAATTACGTTATTAAGAAATTGATGCATTAGTTTGCACATTCTTTAAGAATATAAAAGTACACCAAAAAAGAAGATAATGTTAAATTCATTTATGGATTATATGGATCGATTGGATGAATGAAACTTTAGTTCGTATTAACACCGCTTGCTGGGGGAGCTATACAATATCGTTTTATTGCTCGAAACAAACGTAAACTAAATAATCTTTGGAAATTTTATTCTTCATCAATTTGAACAGCCTATTCTGTTTTAGTGCTTCCTACATCCTTCAGTGTGGTTTTAAACTGCACTACATCATTGTCTGCTTGTTTCCAAATTTAGAGGATGAATAGTCAAAGCACACCTTGAAGATTTGGTTTTGTACACTTCCGTAGAAATTTTTATTAATACATTCCGAAAAAATTTGAGTTTCGCATAGCCTTTCACTCATATAATTTGAAATTAATAAGTAATTTGAAAATTTTGCTTGTTCCTCATTCTATAATATCATCAAATATTTCTTGAAAATATCTGATGATCATATTAATCAAATCAGTAGCTTTTCTGTTCTATTACAGTAAAACAGTAATAAATAAAGTAATGCAGTGATAAATATTTTCGAATACATATCATCAATTGTTTTTCCCAAAAGATAAATCATGCCAACTATTAGCTTATGCGGACGGCATATGCTTCCTTGATCGTAACATGTTTAAGAGACACGAAGTTCTGCTCCCGTTCTAAACAATAGCTCAACAAAATGACCTTCATATCGACGAAGAGAAAACCAGCCACCCTGCAAATAATAATTTTTAAATTTCGCTCTATATCACAAAAAAATTACAATTAACAACAAATTTATCAGAATATACTACAAATTATTGATATTTTGGTAAGAAAAAACGAAACAAACGTCACAGTTACTCGTTAATTGTGTTAGTTACAGTTAATTGTGGTAGCTTAATAAAATTAACATGAAAACATAAATTTTAGAATAAATTGTGGTTGGACTTATATCCTACATTTAGTAAAGTTACGCAAAACTACAGTGTAGTAAAAAAAATCGATATGGATCATATATTACCTTATTGTACAGTTTCGACTCTACTGTAGATAAAAAGTCATTGCTAAAAATTCGTATTTATTTACTAAAATTTTATCACTCATATACTCAACTTTACTTACTAAAGAAAATATTTTTAGATGGATTTTTTTTTTGCTTGTCTTGATATAAAAATAAACATCTAATTAAACGCATAACAAACCTAAAAATAAAATTAAATGAAAACCTTAGAATTCTCACGTTTATCGTCCTCACTTTTATTACTTCTTGTTAATTTAGAATGTTATAAAGAATGGCGAAGTGTTATTTTATAGATAATTAATACCGGGTGTTTATTTATTTGAAAAATGGAAAAAGGACTTTTTTCAAAATAGAAACTAGACTTTTCATGACCGAATATGATTAAATTATTAATTATTAATTTATTTAAAATGAACTTAGTTGGAATTAGATTAAGAAAATAATTAATTATTTATTCAATCATTCATTCATTTATTGGTTGATTTTGATTTTTTATTGATTGATTTGATTTATTTGTCTTTTAAAGTTAGCTTTAGATATCCTTAACAAATAAAAATTATCCCCATTTTAATACGATGAGGTAGACCCATTTTTCTGACTGACCCAAGTCTTGATCAATTTTTTACAAATCTGAAATATATGGAATTTACATATTCACTCTATCCAGGATTGGCCAGGTCCCAGAGATTTCCAAAGGACATGGTATATATGAATAGTTAGCTTAAGATATCCTTAACTCATTCCTGCAAATGACGGCTATAGCCGTCATATTTTTGGTGATATATAGGCAAATGACGGCTATAGCCGTCCTGCATATGTTAATTAATAAAAAAAGGAACATCATTCTTACGAAGTCTACTAATGCATTATTTTGTTAATTATTCAGTAATACATCAAAGAAAAAAAGATGTAACATTCCAGATAACATATCAATTTTTTTTTTGTGCGATTTTTATTAATTAGCAATTCGATATATTTCCGCCTACAGAAACAAATGACGGCTATAGCCGTCCTATTATGTTCGCGTACATGACGGCTATAGTCGTCATTTGTCTATATATCACTAAAAAATCGGACGGATATAGCAGTCATTTGTTTGTGTAGGCGGAAATATATAGAAAAAATGATGTGATGAGCAAATGACGGCTAGAGCCGTCGAGAGTTTTCATGGAAAAACTGTGAAAAAATGGGATAATTTTCACTTCCAAACATATAAATGACGCTCAATTTTATATGGCAGTCATAAACAATTGAAAAACAAAAAGTTTCTGAGCACGGTCGTCAATTAAAAAGTGTGCGGCAATGGGTTAACAAATAAAAACTATCCCTATTTTAATACAATGAGGTAGACCCATTTTGTGACTGACCCTCTAGTTAGCTTAAGATATCCTTAACAAATAAAAATTATCCCCATTTTAATACGATGAGGTAGACCTATTTTGTGACTGACCCAGGACTTGATCAATTTTTGCAAATCTGAAATATATGGAATTTACATATTCACTCTATCGAAGATTGGCCAGGTCCCAGAGATTTCGAACGGACATGGTATATATGTATAGTTAGCTTAAGATATCCTTAACAAATAAAAAGTATCCCCATTTTAATACGATGAGGTAGACCTATTTTGTGACTGACCCAGGGCTTGATCAATTTTTGCAAATCTGATATATATGGAATTTATATATTCACTCTATCCAGGATTGGCCAGGTCCCAGAGATTTCCAACGGACATGGTATGTATGTATAGTTAGCTTAAAATATCCTTAACAAATAAAAATTATCCCCATTTTAATACGATGAGGTAGACCCATTTTGTGACTGGCCCAAGTCTTGATCAATTTTTGAAAATCGGAAATATATGGAATTTACATATTCACTCTATCGAAGATTGGCTAAGTTCCAGAAATTTCCAACGGACATGGTATATTTGAATAGTTAGCTTAAGATATCCTTAACAAATAAAAATTATCCCCATTTTAATACGATGAGGTAGACCCATTTTGTGACTGACCCAGGACTTGATCAATTTTTGCAAATCTGAAATATATGGAATTTACATATTCACTCTATCGAAGATTGGCCAGGTCCCAAAGATTTCCAACGGACATGGTACATATGTATAGTTAGCTTAAAATATCCTTAACAAATAAAAATTATCCCCATTTTAATACGATGAGGTAGACCTATTTTGTGACTGACCCAGGGCTTGATCAATTTTTGCAAATCTGAAATATATGGAATTTATATATTCACTCTATCGAAGATTGGCCAGGTCCCAGAGATTTTCAACGGACATGGTATATATATATATATATATATATATATATATAGATATATATATATATATATATATATGTGGGATCACCCTATAATATTTGCTTGTACATAGCGTAAACCAAAAATACAATTATTACTCGCACTGCTTTTGTATATGTGTACAAAATCATCTGGGAGGTATATAACCAAAAATATTATTGAAAACACAGTTCAGTTCAATTTTGTAATTATATAAAAATTATCGGACATATTTGTTAAAATCGTTTCTTCATTTTGTTAAGTTCTTTATAAATAATCCCACAATTGGGGGCTCAACCGGGATCGGGTTATAATATATTCCTAAGTGTCGTGATTTAAAATTAATATTTTAAGGAGATAGTTTACGAATCGCAAGGCGTGCCTTCGTGACATTGTGATATTACAAAAGATACGTGCAACTGAAATTTCGGATCGTAAGGTGTACGTTCTCGAAAGAAGTGATAGTTGTTACAACGGGATTATTTACTGTGGCGTTAGAAAAGTAGAGCTGAGAAATTTGGCGAATTCTCAAAATTATACATTCGTATAAAAAACTGAAGAAAATTGTATTATAAAGTGCACCGGTTTTGTGTTACAGTGGAGCCAGTGAAAATTTGAACTCAAAATCTCAGTAAAATTCTAATTAAAGTGATTAATTG